>JAVSCE010007028.1:0-116933 GCA_032199065.1 Smutsia gigantea
TACTTTGCCTCCTTCACACAGAGGCCCAGAGTTCTGAGTTAGGGGACTTCCTCCAGTCCCTCCAGCCACACTTCCCGGTCTGTGTCTGCCTGGGCTGGCCCCTGGGGGTGACCAGGTGGGGCCCCTCACCACACCCTATGGGCCCAACACAAAAGCCTCCTGCACCCCAGAAATCAGAGAGGGTAGGGTGGCCGCAGCGGCAGGTCCCTCCAAGGAAGCAGCTAGGCAGGCCTAAAATCACATTGTCCCATTTTCCCAAAAAAGACAGAAATCTGGGTTTTTATAGGAAATCAAGGCCAAACACAGCACATGTGTGTGCTGGAAATCAGCAGAGGGCTGGAGTCAGGGGTGGGGTGTCCTGATTGACTTGTGTCCCTGTGGTGCCTGGCATGTCATAGGCACTTGGCAAATAATTCCTGAATGGATGAATGAATGAATGGCTGGATGGATGAATGAATGTAAGGTCTGGCAGGATGCCCGGTTCCCATGGGGCCGGGAGGCTTGTTTACCTCAGGCCCCGTGGGAGAACACCATGTCCAGCAGGAGCATGCCCACAGACGTGCTGGAACTGTTATGGACATAAGGGCTGACTGGCAAGCCATCGCAGCCAGGAGCTGGGGTGGGGAGGGCTGCGGGGCAGATGTAGGGGCCCCTGCTGGCCCTCCAGTCTCCAGGCAACAGCTTCCCCGCTGAAGTCCTCACCGCACAGTTTAACACAAGCACAAAGGCACAAACACAAGCCCCTGAGAAAGGAGCCCCCACCCGCATTCCCAGCACCCCCTTGTGCAGCTCTTTCCAGGAGGCCTGTGAGAAGCCAGACCAAGCAGGGTGAGGCCTGGGCCCTGAGAGGAATCAATGCCCTCCTCCCCTTGGGGCTGGACCCCTGGACTCTCACTCCTTCCTCCCCTCGGATGTGTGTGTGCAGCCTGCTGTCCGCGGGTACTCCTTAGTACGTGTGTACACACTGGTGTGTGTGTGTGCGCCCTCCTTTGTGTGTGCGCACGTTACCTGGGCTGGGGTGGGTATGCTCCTGGCCTCTCCCGCCCCCCGTCCCGGGCCAGCCGCCTGCCTGCCCACCTGCGGGCGGCAGGCAGGCCGTGGGGCCTGGTGGGTGACCGGCCGCTTGGGGGCCCCTGCGCGCAGGCAGGCCGGGCGCAGCGCCCCGCCCCGGGGAGGTCGCCGTGACCGCATTCCCGGCGCGCACAGGCTGGAATCCGCACATTCCATTCGTACATTCCCGAAAGCGGGGGAGGGAGGACAAAGCCCGGAGCTCGGGCTCACAAGGACGAAGAAAGAGAGGCTTCTCGAGGTCGGCCGTGAGTTCCCTACGCCAGGAGGGGCTCGCGGGCAGGACGCAAGGAGCACGTGAGCGGCCTGCGGGGCAGCCTGGCCCGGCTGCCTGCCTTCCGCGCGGGCTGGGCGCCGGAGCCGCTCCCTCACCGGGGGCCTTTATGGCTGCGTAGAGGGAGGCACGTGGTTCACCCCCGAGGGGCGATGGAGGCTTAGAGGCAGCCCAGGTGCCTCTGAGCCACATGCAGCCTCCGCGGCAGGTCCCCTGTGAGCTAGGTTTTATTATGGCCCCCATTTTACAGATGGGGAAACGGTGTGTGTGCGCCATTCATTTTCCACACGGGTACCTCGGCCTCCCTTTTGTAACAGGAGCAACCGCCTTAGCAAAAGGGCCTGCCCAGGCACAGGGTGCGTTTGCCGGCAGGACACCCACGTCTCCCGCAGCTGAGTCCTGCCCTCCTCCAAGGCCCCAGGGTGGCCCTGCGCCTTCTCTTGGCCCTGTGTGTGCTGTTGCATTTGCTCGTGGGGGCATCCTGGCCCCGCAGCTGGGCTGTGCCTTCTCCACGGACAAGGGACCAAGTCCCATTGGTGCTAGGCCAACAGGCAGGGGGAGCTGGGGGCAGGGCTGGGCCCCAGCTGAGGGAGCATTCGGACCTGTGGGGTGGTAAAGCTCCCCCACCTGAGGGGGTGGCCTGAGAACGGGAGGGAAGGGCAGTCTGACATGGCTCCTGGTGCGCAGGGGGGCAGGGAGGGCGGAGGAAGGCTCTGGTTGGGGGCTCAACCAACAGGACTGGGAGAAGTGGTGCCCAGATGCTGCCGGGACAGCTGTGGCCATGTCCCAGGGCAGAGGATGGACACCATGGAGGAGATGACCTAATCCAAGTCCTGCTGGCCCTGGCACAAGGAGTGGTCCTCCCATAGGGGGAGCTGAGGGAGGGGCTGGCAGGCAGCTGGCAGAGGGACCATCACGAGGAAAGGCTGTATGGGTAGGAGGCAATGGGTGGGCCCTAGATCACCCAGCCGACATGTGTGATGACAGAGGCTGCCTTCAGAAGCCCGAGAGTGATGTCCCCATGTGCCACTACAGCAAAGGGGTTCTGTATCTGCATCCCTCATAGCACAAAGTAGGTGCGTAGGGCTTCCACAATTGGTGGAGGAAGGTGCTAGAATGGCCCAGGTCCCACAGTTCTGCTCAGTCAACCTAGCATCACGCCCAAGTACCAGGTGAGGGCGCCTCTGTGCAAGCAAGGCTGGGGCAGGCCGTTGAAAGTCATTCCAGCAGGTCAGTCTGTCTGATCCCCTTCACTGCCCCTCAGCCCATTTGCTTGCATGCCACTATGGGCTGCAGTGGCCCTGGGGGCTCCGCCATAGGGTTGCTGGAGGCAGTGATGGGAGTCACTCAGCAAAGGTATGTTAGCCCCTCCGGTCCCCACCACCGTCTTCAGCCTCCCCCCATTTCCTTATCATGACGTGCTCATGCAGACCCATCCTCCCAGCACTGAAACTGGGACCCCAGAAAAGGAACCCCTTCTCAGCAGTTTAGACTAAGGGTTCTCAAAGTGTGGTCCATAGAGTCCGGTCCCCCAGGCCTCTGCAGGTGGGTCTTCCAGGTGAAAACCATGCTCACAGATGCACTGAGATGTTTTTTCCCTCTCCCATACTCTCGTAAGGGCAGCAGCATGGCCAGGCGTGACCTGTGACAGTCACAGCTGTGATGGCACAGGGCACGCATGCAGTGTACTCTGTGCATTCAAAGTCCCGGTTCTACTTTTGAATATGTTAAATAATGACAGGTATAACTCAACTTCTTAAAAAAGCTCCTCCAGATCCTCAATCATGTTTAATTAATTAATAGTGTAAAGGGATCCTGAGGCCAAAATATTTGAGAATCACTGATTCAAACTGGGTTCAAATCCAGACTCTGTGCTTGAATGTGTGATGAGGCCCAGAGCGAATTACTTTAATCATGTGAAGCCACAACTCCTCTTCTTAAACAGGAGAAAGCGGCACCTTTCTGCTGGTGTCCAGGCGGACGGGAGTGGCTGGAAGCAAAACCCAGCAGTGCGCTCATTCCGTGGACCCACGCGGCTCAGTACTGCCGAGGCCTGTCCAGTGGGGGAAGGCTGCCAGCTCCCTGGCTTGCACACTGAGGACTGAGGCTCCCCATGGGTTTTGGAGGGACTCTTAGCCACTATTCAGAGGCAGCAAACAGAACCAGCTGAGCCACTGCCCTGTAGCATTCATTCAGCCTGGCGCCTTCCCCAGGCAGGCATCCGGCCAGCTCCCTGAGCACACATCTTCCTACATGTCCAAGGTGTGAGAAAAGTAACACATTTGTTGTTGATCTTGTTGGAAAAGGCCTGGTTTTAAAAAGCAGTGTGTTTTGAACTTGTTGCGAAGTACATTCTGTAATTCCCGACCAAAATACCAACTGACGTAAAAGAAGCTCCTGCGTGGAAAAAATATTTTGCTTGGAGACGAACCCTTGGATGCTTGTGGAAAGCCAAGGGCTTCTTCTCCTGGAGCTGAGGGGCCAGGTGGGAGGGCCGGCCGCTCCCCTGGAGCCCTGGGAGTCACCCTCATTGCCTGGGCTGCTGCCTCCGGAGGCACAGAAGCAACACGTCCAAAGAAAGCCGCAGAGGGAGAAGAGCTATTCCCACTGAGGAGGGAATTCAGCTTGCCAGCCAGTTACAAAATAAATACACAAATCTTTGTGGCTTGCCAAACTTCCCAAAATAACTGTAACAAAATATATTGGAAAAAAAGATCCCATTCACAATTCAATGAGAAATTAGGAATCTTAGGAATAAATTAAATAAGGAAACACACACAGGTCAGGAGACTCCAACCTGTACCTGAGAAACACAAATGGTTTAGTCAATGGAGAGATGTGACGTGTCTCTGCTTAGGAAGGCCGTATGTGGAAAATGTCTGCTTGCCGGCAAGAAATATTTGAAAAGGAAAACAAGTGGGTGGAGGAATGGAATTACCAGATACGAAAGCTAAAATCTTTTAAACACTGAATTCCTAATGCCAGAATAGTATGGAAAAGATGAGGAAATCTATATGTCAACTCAACGTTATATAAACATCTAATACGTGAAAAGATGACCTTTCACATCTGTGGGGAAAGCATGGCCTTTTTTCAACAAACCGTTTGGGTCAACAGCCATCCCCTTGAAATTAAGTTAGATTCCTGTTTCTTGTTCTAGATAGATTAAAGATTCAAATGTAAAATGAAACCATAAAAACACTGGAAGCATATTTTGGTGAATATTTATGTAATCTTGGGGGTAAGAGAGAGCTTAGTAACCATGAAACCAGAGATTAAAACAATAAGGGAAAAGGTAAGTGGACTTAACCAGAGAAAGATTTTAAACTTCACTGTGTCAATAAATGCAAACAGATCTTCCCTGTAGAAATGGACTCTGTCTAGCAGCTTTGACAGTACCCCTTCCAACTTCTCAACAACACAGGAAAAAATGAAACTCCCCACATTCATCCAGTAACTATGAAAAATCAATAAATACAAACAGAGAAGCCCCCTGCCCTGATGGAGTTGACATCTAGAATGAGAAACAAACAACACATAAAGGAACAAAAAGACGGGCCATTTGAAGAGGAGGATCAAAACACAAACTCACATAACTCAGAAACTGCTAATAAGGCAGGTGGCAGTGGTCTGGAGGATGTCACTCCAAGCTGCAGCTCATGAGCCGTTTCCTGACATCTTCATCTGGTCCCGCAGTAGTTTGTTTTCAGAGCCATCTTCCTACTCTGCACTTTTTTAACCCTCTTCGATATTTTTTCAGCATCCCATGCTATTTTCTTTTGTTTCTACCTATTATTGAAAGGTTGAATGTTCACAGCCTGCCACATAAATAGTTACAAATAAATGTGTGCTAGGAATAAACGTTTCTGACTGTAGGTGGTCCTTGAGTGGGTCTTTTACATTTTAATGTTTTTCTATTTGTTTTTTATTTTATTTAAAAAAATATTTAAAGTTCTATTTGAAAAGCACTGGTTTTCCATTTACGGGAGAGCTTTGCTATATTCTTTTAAATAAATATAAGTGGGGGATTGATTTGAAGAACAAGGTTAAGTACATAATAACACACATGGTTCAAGGATGTGGCAAAATCATGACCTTGATGAGGGGTGTGACTGCCATGTGCGAGACGCTGCGGCAGGGGGCAGCCATGGAGGGCTTTGCTCCACAGGGCGTCGTTTCAGCACTGGGGGGGGACACCCACCGCGAGGAGAGCGAATGGTAGGGCTTGAGCTGCAGCAGGAGAGAAAGGGGTCCATCTGGAGGGCCTGAGGGTGACCAGGGGAGTAGAAGTACAGGATGAGAACAAGGGCACCCCAGCTCTGGCAAAACCTTTGGGGGATCCCTTGGTGCAACCCCTTGGCCCCTGGAGGGGTTTGAACAGGGCACCAGCTAGGGGCACCACCTGTGGTGTCAGACTTCTGGGTACAAAGCTCGGCTCATCCTCCTAGGCCAGGCCCAGCATGTGCCTTGGTTCGCCCAGGATCACCACCAGGGTGAGAGTGACCCCTCGTGAGACATGGGCCACACCTCGTCTTCCTCCCCTATGAGATGGCGCAGTAGACAGTCTTCCCTCACGGGGCGTGGGGGCACTGAGTGGATTCATAACTCGAAGCACAGAGCATGACGGCAGCATTGGCTCCCTCCTTGGGCTCCCATCCCGAGTGGGCGTGCGCACACCCGAGGTGTTGGTTATTAGCACTTGCCGTCAACTCTTTGCCCACTCTGACTCACTCCGTGTCCCAGGAGGTCACCTCCAGGACTCCCCTGGTCCCTTCCCCAGGATTCGAGGTGCTCCAGCATGGAAGGAAGGGACCAACGCCCCACAGAGAGGGCCAGCAACCTCCAATGGCCTAGTAAGTGTTAAGCTAGAATCTGCTTCACTGTGGAGGGGAAAACTGGGCAGGAAGAGCCCCGAATGCCACATCGGCCCTGGAAGGGATGGGAAGTGCAGAAGGTGTCTGAGTAAAAGGCTCAGGATGACACTGAAGGGAGAACCTGGTCACAGACACAGTGTGTTCAGTGAGAGTCACACCTTGCCACCGATCTTAATGTTCCCAGCAGCGCCCCGGCCTTTCCTCCTTTCCTCCCTGCGTCCCCTCCTCCTTCCTTCACTTCTCTTCCCTTCTTTGCTTTGTGCTGGGAAGCATTTTCTGTCTTTAAGTCAGTGGAGTTCAGTACTCGTGTCAATAGCAGCAATTCAGCCACTCATGACACAGTTTCCCCACCACGGACATCGCTGGGGCACCGCTGGTGAGACACAGCCACGTGGCAGCAGTGATGGAATTGCAGCCCTTGCTCAATGGCCAGCCAGCAGCCTCCACAGCAATGCCGAAACCAAGCCGCTGGGAAGAGAGCAAAGGGTCCTGGCGCTCTTTGCTCCACAGTGCTTGGCGCCCAGCAGGGGGGAGGCCTGTGCTCCCGCGGGGAGCGAATGGGGCTGGAGGCAGGAGGATTGTTTGAAAGGTTTCCCGTCTCCCCGGGAGCCACCTCACCCCCCAGCTCTTGTCTGTGCCTTATTCCACCTAGAACACACTGTCCTCTTTCCTGGAAGAAACTGGGGGAACAGCATCTCTGAAGAAAAGGCACTCATCTGTCACCAAAGGGCCTGGGTGACAGGAAGGAAGCAGAAGGCCAGGTTTTTAGGTAATGTTAAATTAGGTGAATCCTAAAGGCCAGGTTTTAGAGTAATCAGATCTGACTTGCATTTTGAGGAGCTCACCCTCAGCCTCCTGAAGAAAGCATAGGAAGCGGCAGGTGGGGACCAAAGACCCCGCAGAACTCGCCTGGAGAAACCCGCAGCCCACCAGGAGAGGGCAGAGCGCTGAGACCCCCGGCGGAGCGGGCGCAGAGCTGTCAGGAGGAGGAGGGCTCCGGGGCAGTGCCGGACCTCCGGGGTGAGCAGCAGGCCCCGGGAAGCACTCTGCTAGCATGCTTAGGGCCTCACTGGATCTGAGTCCAGTCATCACTACTTCTAGCTGGGTGATGGCGGGTAAATTACCTAATCTCTCGGGGTCTTGGTGATCACGGCGCAAGTCAGGGATCCCTTTCAGTACCTGAAAACAGAGCCGTAGGTGACACGCCTCCTGGCCTTGCAGGACTGCCATGTTCTTTCTTGCTGGGACCCCACCTCATGGTCTTCCCACTGCCCCAAAGGGAAGAGTACATGTCCTGCTGAAATCTCTCAAAGTCATTTACCTAAACAACAACTAAGTCCTTGATGGCAGAAAGAAGCATCGATGGTTATTTGAAGGGTAGCTGTCTTTTTTTATTGATTTGGAGAGTACTTTAGATATTCCAGAGCTCAAAATACTCTTAAATGTTGAAATTGTGAAACTCATTTTTATTTCATCATTTAACTTTATTTTAAGGCCTTTTGCCATGTGGAAATTTTGGTTTTTATGTGGACGAATCCATCCAACTTTTTTTCCTTTCCGGCTGGCTGAGAAGGGCCTTCCCCATGCCAAGTTTATAGAAGTGTTTTCCTGCAATTCCTTTAAGGTTTTATTTTTCACATCTTAATATTTAATTCTTCTGGAAGAAATCTAACTTTTAGGATTTTGGCCACGGAGCCCCCAACACCATTTACTAACTAGTCCATTGCACTGATGTGGAATGCCGCTTGTATCATTTACTAAAGGCCTATTTTATGCACAAGGCTGGTTCTTGTTTCTCTCTTGGCTTTTTTTTCTTGGCTTTTTCCTGCATCCTGCAGGATTCTTTTAATCCTTGCACCTCTATAATAGATTTGTATATCTGATCTGAGACAACTCCATTTCTCTTTGTTTCAAAAATGTCTATGCTCAGAGAAAGAAATATGCCATATGATTTCACTTATGTGTGGAATCTAAAAAAGAAAACACAAGCAAAATAGAAATAGATTCATAGTTACAGAGAACAGCCTGGCAGTTGCCAGAGAGAAGGGGTGTGCAGTATGAGTGAAATAGGTGACAGGAGAAAAGAAATCAGTGAGAACGTTGACATCTTGATCTGGGCTATGGTTATACAAATGTAGGTATACCCATGTCAAAATTCATTGATGTGCACCTGAATGTTTGTGCATTATATCATATGTGCCTCAATTTCCAAAAAAATACGCTAACAAAAAATGTCTATACTGTTTCTAAACATTTATTCCCTCTGATGAAATTTAGAACCAATTTATCAAATTCCAAATAAACTCCATGAGAATTTTGACTGAGGTTGAGATGAGTTTGTAGGTTAATTTGAAAGAAATTACTAGCTGTAAAATGCCTAGTCTCTTTTTCCAGGAATCAGGAAAATCACTGCTTATCAAGGTCTTTTTATGTCCTCAGTCAGGTTATTGTTACTGTTTTCCTCATGTGAGTTTTTGTACACTTATCTGTGTAGTAACAGCTTTATTGAGATGCAATTCATATACCGTACAACTCAACCATTTGAAGTGTATATAATTCAGTGGTTTTCAGTATATTCATGAAGTCATGACAGTATTCAATTACTGGACATTTTCACCTCCTGAGAACCCTGTACCACCAGTGAGCTCCCAATCTACTATTCACATGCCAGCCCCAGACAACTAATCTACTTTCTGTCTCTATATATTTACATATTTTGGACATTCCATATAAATGGGATCATATAATACATGGTCTTCTGTCCTCAGCTTCTTTTTGATGAGCATAAATGTTGTTAAGGTTTAATCATGTTTTACCATGTATCAATAATTCATTCTTTTCATGGCTAAATAACCACATTTTATTTATCCATCCATCATTTAATGTGCATTGGAGTTGATTTGCATTTCCCTGATTTGCATTTCACCATTTGGGTATCATGAATAATGCTGCTATGAACATTTGTGTATGAGTTTTTATGTGAAAGTATTTCAATTCTCTTAGAAATGGAACTGCTGAGGCAAATGGTAACTCTAACTTTTTGAGGCTCTGCCAGACTGCTTTCCACAGAGGCTGCCCCACTTTACATTCTTACCAACAGTGTATAAAGGTTCCAGTTTCTCCACAGCCTCGCCCACACTTGTTATCTGACTTTTTTGATTGTGGTCATTCTAGTGAGTGGGAAATAGTATATCATTGTGGCCTTGATTTACATTTCCCTGAGAATCAAGGGATTGATTGAGTCATGTTGAGCTTAGTGGCCATTTGTGTATCTTCTCTGAGAAATGTTGGTTCAGATCTTTTGCCCATTTTTAAGTTGGGTTGTCTCTTTTTATTGAGTTGTAAGTGTTCTCTAAGTATTCTAGATACAAGTCCTTTTTCAAATGTCTTATTTGCAAGTATTGTCCCATTCTGTGGGTTGTCTTTTTGTTTTTTGAGTGTCCTTTGAAACATAAATGTTTTTAATTTTGAAATCCAATTTATCCATTTTTTTCTTTTGTTGCTTATATTATATCTAAAAATCCATTGCTAGATCTGAGGTCATGAAGATTTACTCCTGTATTTTTTCTAAAGGTTTTATAGTTTTGGTACTTAAATTTAGGTCTTTGATCCATTTCTAGTTAATTTTTATATATGGCATGGTGTAAGGGTCCAACTTCCCCTTTTGCATGAGGCTATCCAGTTGTCCCAATGTCATTTGTTCAAGAGATTATTCTTTCCTCATTGAACGGCTGGGAGACTCATGTTAAAAATTTGTTGACCAGAAAGACATGGGTTTATTTCTGGACTCTTGATTCTATTCCACTGATCTATATGTCTATCCTGATGCCAGTGCCATGCTGCCTTGATTACTGTAAGTGTGCAGTAAGAAACCAGGAACTGTGAATCCTTTACCTGCATTCTTCTTTTTCAATATTGCCTATTCTGAATCACTTGGGTTTCCACATCAAGTTTTGGATCAGCTTGTCAGTATCTACCAAGAACCCAAGGATGAGTTAGATCTGTTAGATCAGGGATGAGTTAGACCAATGCAGGGAATATTACTTTCTTAATCATATTGAGTCTTCCAATCCATGAATATGGGATGTCTTCCTTTTTATTTTGATCTTTAATTTATTTCAATGGAACCTTGTAGTTTCCAGGGTATATGCTTTGCATTTTTGTGTTAAATTTATGCCAAAGTATTCTATTCTTTTGGTGTCATTAAGAATGGAATGTTTTCATAATGTCATTTTCAGAATGTTCATTACAAGTATAAAGAAATACAATTAACTTTTTTATATTTACCTTGGATCCTACAATCCTGTGGAATTCATGAATTAGTTCTAATAGTTTTTTTAGTAAATTCCTTAAGCTTTTCTATGTACAAGATCATGTAATTGGCAAGGAAAAGGTTTTACTTCTTCCTTTCCAGTTTGGATTTGAATCCAGAACTGTATGTATAACTCATATGTGTTACTCTGGCTCATGACCCTATAACTCAGAGCCAGGGTCCATAGATATGCTTCCATAATCTCCTTGAAAATCTGTACAAAATGTTAAATATATGCCCACATGTTTATTTTTGTGGGGATAGTGTCCAAGTTCTCCATCAGATTTCAAAGGCATTTATGACCCCATTTGAATGTTTCCCTAAAAATACAGTGATTTCTGTTGGGTTATGATAAAATTCTTTTCTTTTTTTTCATTCAGGATATTTTCTTTTATTCCTAATCAGTTAAAGTTTTTGTCCTGAACATGGTATTAAATAATATGAAATACTTCTTGGGCAACTTTCAAGGTGATACTTTCTCATTTTGCCTAATAGTCTAATGAATTGTACTGATGGATTTTGTTGATGATCCATGCCTACATTGCTTGAATAAACCTTTTCTTTTTTGTCATGGTGGATTCTTTTCATATTCTGTTACCTGTGCTTTGCTAATATTTTATTTGAGACTTGGATCTAAGTGAGATTTCTTCTGTGCTATATTTGTTACCTCTTGAGTCACTTTTGCTACTTGACAATTCCTTAGAAAAGTATTCATTGTTTTAAGGTTTTTAAGTATGTTAGTTTAGCATTCTATACTGTATTTCCCCATATTTAAAAAATGTCTTTCCGGCCTCCTTTGCATGACATGTACTGCACGTTTCCAATAGCTTTAGTTCCCCTCTGAATGGCTGTGGTGGTGACCACTGTCATTCTGGGATTGGCCTGGGCTGGTGGCTGGGGACTGTAGCCAAAGTCCTGGGTTTGGAGCCCAGAGCCTGAGGACCAGAGAGTCTGAGCTTCTTGTTGGATGTGTAATCCTGACCAATGCCCTATCTTATCAGGGCCCCCTTTCCCTCCCGAGGTTGAGGGAGAGGGTCTGAGTGAGCACCCAGTTGACTCACTTCTCTATATTGAGGCTCGCTCTCAGTGCTAAGCCTGGCAGAAGACAGAGTTCCTTTGAGTTCAGGCCGCAAGCAGGAGCATCAGAGTCCAAAGGCTATCTGGGTGTCTGGGAGGAAATGCTTCGAAGAGGTCTAACCTTCCTGGGGCCTCACTCACCTCTCATCACCAGTCATAGAGTCCTGTCCCTGTGGGGCAGCTCTCATCTTGCCAGCAAGCTGCCATGTGTGCTTACCTCCTGCCCCACCCCCCACCCCCACGTCAACTTCACCTGGCTGTGTCCTCCCAGGCCTCTCACCGGAGCTACATAAATAAGAACACTCATTGGTCCAGAGCCAAAGCTAACTCCAGCTCACTCCAGAAACCAGATTTCCTACTAGGACTCTATCACCAGGAGGGTCGGCTTCATAGGAGCCTGCTCAGAAGAAAGCCACAGGTTTGGGGCCACAAGGGAATGTGTTTTCTTGTCCTGAGCAGCTTCTTAATTCCACAAGAAAGGAACAAGGTATCAACACTGAGACCCCTTCCGCTGGGCCATTGGAAAGGTTGAGGCACAGCCAGAGTGAGCACCAAGGCCTGTGGTTCCTAGAGACACGGCCTGTCTCTCCATGAGCTTCGGGCCCAGAAAAGCCACAAAGGGCGGCCAGAAAGGATTTGAGGTGGCAGATGACAAGCACATAACCTTTTTTTTTCTTTTTAACTGATCATTTTATTTCTATTTCCTGCCTTTCACACAGGCCAGGACTTGCAAAACAATGTTGAGTAGTGGTGGTCATAGTATGCTTCCTGCCTTTTTTTTTTTTGAGTTTTTTTTATAGTTTATTTTGGTATCATTAATCTACAATTACATGTGCAATATTATGGTGATTAAACTAACCCCTTCATCAGGTCCCCCCCACCCACCCCATTACAGTCACTGTCCATCAGCGTAGTGAGATGCTATAGAATCACTACTTGTCTTCTCTGAGTTGTACAGCCCTCCCCAGGCCCCCCCAACATTACGTCTGCTAATCGTAATGCCCCTTTTTCCTCCTTATCCATCCCTTCCCACCCATCTTCCCCAGTCCCTTTCCCTTTGGTAGCTATTAATCTGTTCTTGGGTTCTGTGAGTCTGCTGCTGTTTTGTTCCTTCAGTGTTTTCTTAGTTCTTATACTCCACAGATGAGTTAAATCATTTGGCACTTGTCTTTTTTGGCTTGCCTTATTTCACTGAGCATAATACCCTCTAGCTCCATCCATGTTGTTGCAAATGGTAGGATTTGTTTTCTTCTTATGGCTGAATAATATTCCATTGTGTATATGTACCACTCTTCTTTATCCATTCATCTACTGATGGACACTTAGGTTGCTTCCATTTCTTGGCTATTGTAAATAGTGCTGCGATAAACATAGGGGTGCATATGTCCTTTTCAAATTGGGCTGCTGCATTCTTAGGGTAAATTCCTAGGAGTGGGATTCCTGGGTCAAATGGTATTTCTATTTTGAGTTTTTTGAGGAACCGCCATACTGCTTTCCACAATGGTTGAACTAATATGCATTCCCACCAGCAGTGTAGGAGTGTTCCCCTTTCTCCACATCCTTGCCAACATTTGTTGTTTGTGTTTTCGATGCTGGCCATCCTCACTGGTGTGAGGTGATATCTCATTGTGGTCTTAATCTGCATTTCTCTGATGATTAGCGATGTGGAGCATCTTTTCATGTGCCTGTTGGCCATCTGAATTTCTTCTTTGGAGAAGTGTCTATTCATGTCCTCTGCCCATTTCTTAATTGGATTATTTGCCTTTTTGTTTGTTGAGGTGCGTGAGTTCTTTATATATTTTAGATGTCAACCCCTTATCGGATATGTCATTTATGAATATATTCTCCCATACTGTAGGATGTCTTTTTGTTCCACTGATGGTGTCCTTTGCTGTACAGAAGCTTTTGAGCTTGATATAGTCCCACTTGTTCATTTTTGCTTTTGTTTCCCTTGCCCGGGGAGATATGTTCATGAAGAAGTCGTTCATGTTTATGTCCAAGAAATTTTTGCCTATGTTTTTTTCTAAGAGTTTTATGCTTTCATGACTTACATTCACATCTTTGGTCCATTTTGAGTTGACTTTTGTGTATGGGGTTAGACAGTAGTCCAGTTTCATTCTCTTACATGTAGCTCTCCAGTTTTTCCAACACCAGCTGCTGAAGAGGCTGTCATCTCCCCATTGTATATCCAAGGCTCCTTTATCAAATATTAATTGACTGTATATGTTTGGGTTAATGTTTGGATTTTCTATTCTTTTCCACTGGTCTGCGGGTCTGTTTTTGTGCCAATACCATATTGTCTTGATTACTGTGGCTTTGTAGTAGAGCTTGAAGTCAGGGAGCATAATTCCCCCTGTTTTATTCCTCCTTCTCAGGATTGCTTTGGCTATTCAGGGTCTTTTGTGGTTCCATATGAATTTTAGAATTATTTGTTCTAGTTCACTGAAGAAAGCTGTTGGTATTTTGATAGGGATTGCGTTGAATCTATAGATTGCTTTAGGTAGTATAGCCATTTTGACAATATTTATTCTACCTAGCCAAGAGCATGGGATGAATTTCCATTTGTTAGTGTCTTCTGTAATTTCTCTTAGGAGTGTCTTATAGTTTTCAGAGTATAGGTCTTTCATTTCCTTCGTTAGGTTTATTCCTAGGTACTTTATTCTTTTTGATGCAATTGTGAATGGAACTGTTTTCCTGATTTCTCTTTCTGCTAGTTCATCGTTAGTGTATAGGAAAGCAACAGATTTCTGTGTGTTAATTTTGTATCCTGCAACTTTGCTGAATTCAGACATTAGTTCTAGTAGTTTTGGAGTGCAGTCTTTAGGGTTTTTTATGTAAAATATCATGTCATTTGCAAATAGTGACAATTTGACTTCTTCTTTACCAATCTAGATGCCTTGTATTTCTTTGTTTTGTCTGATTGCTGTGGCTAGGATCTCCAGTACTCTGTTGAATAACACTGGAGAGAGTGGGCATCCCTTTTTTGTTCCAGATCTTAGATGAAAAGCTTTCAGCTTCTCGCTGTTAAGTATGATGTTGGCTGTGGGTTTGTCATATATGGCCTTTATGATGTTGAGGTACTTGCCCTCTATACCCATTTTGTTGAGAGTTTTAATCATGAATGAATGCTGAATTTTGTCAAATGCTTTTTCAGCATCTATGGAGATGATCATGTGGTTTTTGTTCTTCTTTTTGTTGATGTGGTGGATGATTTTGATGGATTTTCGAATGTTGTACCATCCTTGCATCCCTGGGATGAATCCCACTTGATCATGGTGTATGATCCTCTTGATGTATTTTTGAATTCGGTTTGCTAATATTTTGTTGAGTATTTTTGCATCTACGTTCATCAGGGATATTGGTCTGTAATTTTCTTTTTTGGTGAGGTCTTTGCCAGGTTTTGGTATTAGAGTGATGCTGGCTTCATAGAATGAGTTTGGAAGTATTCCCTCCTCTTCTATTTTTTGGAAAACTTTAAGAAGAATGGGTGTTATTTCTTCTCTATATGTTTGGTAGAATTCAGAGGTGAATTCATCTGGTCCGGGGATTTTGTTCTTGGGTAGTTTTTTGATTACCACTTTGATTTCATTGCTGGTGATTGGTCTGTTTAGTTTTTCTGTTTCTTTTTTGGTCAGTTTTGGAAGGTTGTATTTTTCTAAGAAGTTGTCCATTTCTTCTAGGTTTTCCAGCTTGTTAGCATATAGATTCTCATAATATTCTCTTATAATTCTTCGTATTTCTGTGGGGTCTGTCATTATTTTTCCTTTCTCATTTATGATTCTGTTTATGTGTGTAGATTCTCTTTTTCTCTTAATAAGTCTGGCTAGGGGTTTATCTATTTTGTTTATTTTTTCAAAGAACCAGGTCTTGTTTTCATTGATTTTTTTCTATTGTTTTATTCTTCTCAATTTTATTTATTTCTTCTCTGGTCTTTATTATGTCCCTCCTTCTGGTGACTTTGGGCCTCATTTGTTCTTCTTTTTCCAATTTCAGTAATTATGTATTTAGACAATTCATTTGGGAATGTTCTTCCTTCTTTAAGTAGGCCTGGATTGCAATATACTTTCCTATTATAACTGCCTTTGCTGCGTCCCACAGAAGTTGTTGCTTTGTGTTGTTGTTGTCATTAGTCTCCATATATTCTTTGATTTCTGTTTTGATTTGGTCGTTAACCCATTGATTAATTAGGAGAATGTTCTTAAATCTCCATGTATTTGTGAGCCTTTTTATTTTCTTTCTAAAATTTATTTCTAGTTTTATACCTTGGTGATCTGAGAAGTTGGTTGGTAAAGTCAATATATTTGACTTTACTGAGGTTCTTTTTGTGGCCTAGTATGTGGTCTATTCTGGAAAATGTTCCATGTGCACTTGAGAAGAATGTGTATCCTGTTGCTTTTGGGTGTAGAGTTCTGTAGATGTCTGTTAGGTCCATCTGTTCTAGTGTATTGTTCAGTGCCTCTGTGTCTTTACTTATTTTCTGTCTGGTTGATCTGTCCTCTGGAGTGAGTGGTGTGTTGAAGTCTTCTAAGATGAATGCATTGCTGTCTATTTCCTCCTTTAATTCTGTTAGTATTTGTCTCACATATGCTGGCGCTCCTGTGTTGGGTGCATATATATTTATAATGGTTATATCTTCTTGTTGGACTGACCCCTTTATCATTATGTAATGTCCTTCTTTATCTTTTGCTACTTTCTTCTTTTTGAAGTCTATTTTGTCTGATACAAGTACTGCAACACCTGCTTTTTTCTCTTTGTTGTTTGCATGAAATATCTTTTTCCATCCCTTCACTTTTAGTCTGTGTATATCTTTGGATTTGAGGTGAGTTTCTTGTAGGCAGCATATAGATGGGTCTTGCTTTTTTATCCATTCTGTTACTCTGTGTCTTTTGATTGGTGCATTCAGTCCATTTACATTTAGGGTGATTATTGATAGATATGTACTTATTGCCATTGCTGGCTTTAGATTCGTGGTTACCAAGGGTTCAAGGGTTGCTTCTTTACTATCTAACAATCTAACTTAACTTTCTTGTTAAGTTATTGTAAACGCAGTCTGATGTTTCTTTATTTCTCTCCCTTCTTATTCTTCCTCCTCCATTCTTTGGTGTTTTATTCTTTGCCTTTAGTTAGTATTTGGATGGTCTGCTTTCTTTGCTATGATTTTATTTTCTCTGGTGACATCTTTTTAGCCTTAGGAGTGCTTCCCTCTAGAGCAGTTCCTTTAAGATATCCTGTAGAGGTGGTTTATGGGAGGCAAATTCTCTCAGCTTTCGCTTGTCTGGAAATTGTTTAATCCCTCTGTCATATTTAAATGATAATCATACTGGGTACAATATTCTTCGTTCTAGGCCCTTCTGTTTCATTACATTAAATATATCATGCCATTCTCTTCTGGCCTGTAAGGTTTCTGTTGAGAAGTCTGATGATAGTCTGATGGGTTTTCCTTTGTAGGTGATCTTTTCTCTCTCTCTAGCTGCCTTTAATACTCTGTCCTTATCTTTGATCTTTGCCATTTTTTAATTATTATGTGCCTTGGTGTTGTCTTCCTTGGTTCCGTTGTGTTGGGAGATCTGTGGGCTTCTGTGGACTGCGAGACTATTTCCTTCCCCAGCAAGGGAAAGTTTTCAGCAATTATTTCTTCAAAGACACTTTCTAACCCTTTTTCTCTCTCTTCTTCCTCTGGTACTCCTATAATGTGAATATTGTTCCTTTTGGATTGGTCACACAGTTCTCTTAATATTCTTTCATTCCTAGAGATCCTTTTATCTCTCTCTGCCTCTCCTGCTCTGTATTCCTGTTCTCTGATTTCTATTCCATTGACAGTCTCTTGCATATCGTCCAGTCTGCTGCTAAGCCCGTCAATGGCTTGTCTCATTTCTGCGTTGTCTTTCCTGACTTCCCTCACTTCCTCCCTCAGCTCTTGCATATTTCTCTGTAGATCCATCAGCATGGTTATGACTTTTATTCTGAATTCTTTTTCAGGAAGATTGTGCATTTCCATTCCTTCAGTCTCCCTCTCTGGTGTTGCCTGGGTCTGGGTGAGCTTTGTCTGTACCATATTCCTCTGTCTTTTCACGGCGATAGAAGTGGTCGCTTGTAGGTGCCACGTATGTCAGCTGGGCTCTTTAAGACCGCCTCACGGGGTGCCGAGTCCTCTCAGGTGCACATGCAGGCTGTGCGCTGTCCTATATCTTCTGGTCTCTCTTTTAGGAATAGTTGTATTTGCTGTATTTTCATAAATATATATGGTTTTGGGAGGAGATTTCCGCCACCCTGCTCATGCTGCCATCTTCCCAGAACTCCCAACAAGCACATAACCTTTTGATAGTTATGTTTTATTTTAATGTCTCTAGAACTGCAGCATATGAGGGATTAAAGATGGCAGTGTGAGAGGTGAGACACAGACTTCCTCCTAAGACCACATATAATATGAGAATATATTTAATACAACTAGTCCTGAGGGAGCAACAGAAAAGAGGACTGCACCAGACTGCATACACCTGGAGAAAAGAGCAGACCTCACAGAACAGGGTAACGCACCAAAGCCATGGCCTGGCAGGAACCAAGCCCTTCCCCCACCCCAGCTCACCAGAGGGAGGAACAGAAATGGAGCAGGGAGGGAGTGGAGGCCTGGGAGTGCTGAATACCGAACTCCAGAGATCTGCTCTGGGAGCACAAACCTACATTTCATGGTGCTTGCATGATTCTCTCGTCATTACGGGATTGGAAAGCTAAGACAGGCAGAATTCCTGGGGAGACTAAGATTCCAGCTGCTTGTGGAAAGCAAGGATCCATATCCAGCTGCTCTGGGACAAAAGAAAGGTGGGCAGTCTGAGAGACTTCCTCACAAGGAAGCCCTTAGCAAGAAGGCTGCTAAAGGGGCAAAGATTCACAGAGCCTACTGCTCAGGAGAGAGGACAGACAGGTAGACAAAATTGTCCAGGTGCACTTTGGCCAGCAGGTTGGGAACTTTGCCATATAGACTCTCATATTTAAGGAGGAAAAAGAAATCTTCCCCCTTAGATGACCTTGAGGTGTCCAGCTCCCTGGCTGGCTACACAGCTCCAAGGACCCCCTCTGTGATACGCAGCCTACCGCGCCTTTCTCCTGACCAGCCTCACCTGGCTCGCAAACTGGAAAAAACTAACCTGGCATTAGCACAGCCAGAGGAAAGATCTGTCTTCAGCAACTACAGACGCAAAGCATGGAGGCTTGTACCTGTGTGTTCGGCCCACTGGTTCAGGCAGTGGAGACAGGCATAGCAGCTGGGAGGCAGGAAATGGCTCTTTCCTCCCCCCAGGCACCAATGCCACTCCCCTGTGATCGCCAACATTGCTTCAGGAGCTGAAGAGTTCCTGGGAGTGGAGCTTCTGGGTACTGGAGGGCGCCATATACAAATATGAAATGCCAAAGGAACCTGGTTCAGAGTAAAATTATTAATACAACTCCTGAGAAAGATTTAAATGACATCGACCTCATCACTCTTCCTGAAAGGGAGTTCAAAATAAAAATCATTAACATGCTCATGGAGGTACAGAAAGATATTCAAGAACTCAGGAATGAATTCTGGCCAGAGATCCGATCGTTGAAGAGCACAATGGATGGTATTAAAAGCAGATTGGATACAGTGGAGGAGACGATGAATGAGGTGGAGACTGGAGAGGTGGAATGCGGGGAAGCTGAGGCACAGAGAGAAAAAAGGATTTCTAGGAATGAAGGAATATTGGGAGAACTATGTGACCAATCCAAATGGAACAATATCTGTATTATAGGGGTGCCAGAAGACGAAGGGAGAGAGAAGGGGATGGGGAGTGTCTTTGAGGAGGTAGTTGCTGAAAACGTCCCTGGTCTGGGGAGGGAAATGGTCTCTCAGGCCATGGAGATGCACAGATCTCCCAGGACAAGGGACCCAAGGAGAACAACACCAAGACACATAGTAATTAAAATGGCAAAGATCAAGGATAAGGACAGACTGTTGAAAGCAGCCAGAGAGAGAAATAAGATCACATACAAAGGAAAGCCCATCAGGCTATCATAAGACTTCTCAACAGAAACCTTATAGGCCAGAGGGGAGTGGCATGATGTATTTGATGCAATGAAGCAGAAGGGCCTTGAACCAAGAATACTCTATCCAGCAAGATTATCATTTAAATTTGAAGGAGGGATTAAACGATTTCCAGATAAGCAAAAGCTGAGAGAATTTACCTCCAACAAACCATCTCTACAGTGTA
The DNA here is from genome assembly GCA_032199065.1 of Smutsia gigantea. Lineage (NCBI taxonomy): Eukaryota > Metazoa > Chordata > Mammalia > Pholidota > Manidae > Smutsia > Smutsia gigantea. The sequence goes on from JAVSCE010007028.1 coordinate 19,834, forward strand.
TTTTGGAGGGACTGCTATAGATGGAAGTGTTCCTAAGGTTTAATAGCTGTCCCAGGGGTAATACACAGCAAAGAAAGTAGAACAGCTAATTACAGAGCAAATGCAAAATTAAATTAACTATCCCCAAAGTCAATCAAGGGATGGACAAGGAGTGCAGAATATAATACCTAATATATAAAGAATGGAGGAGGAAGAAAAAATAAAAGAACCTTTAGATTGTGTTTGTAATAGCATATTAAGTTAGTTTAGACTCTTAGATAGTAAGGAAGTTAACGTTGAACCTTTGGTAATAAATCTAAGGCCTGCAATGCCAGTAGGTACATACCTATTGATAATCACCCTAAATGTAAATGGACTGAATGCACCAATCAAAGGACATAGAGTCACTGAATGGATAAAAAAACAAGACCCATCTATATGCTGCCTACAGGAGACTCACTTTAAACCCAAAGACATACACAGACTAAAAGTGAAGGGATGGAAGAGGATATTTCATGCAACTAATAGGGAGAAAAAAGCAGGAGTTGCAGTACTTGTATCAGACAAAATAGACTTCAAAACAAAGAAAGTCATAAGAGACAAAGAAGGACATTACATAATAATAAAAGGGTCAATCCAACAAGAGGATATAACCATTATAAATATATATGTGCCTACATATGTGAAACAAATACTAACAGAATTAAAAGGAGAAATTGAATGCAATGCATTCATTCTAGGGGACTTCACCACTCCACTCACTCTGAAAGACAGATCAGATAGGAAATAAATAAGTAGACAGAGGCACTGAAAAACACAACAGAACAGATGGACCTAACAGACATCTACAGAACTCTACACCAAAAGCAGCAGAATTCACATTCTTCTCAAGTGCACATGGAACATTTTCAAGAATAGATCATATACTAGGCCACAAAAAGAGCCTTGGTAAATCCAAAAAGATTGAAATTATACCAACCAGTTTCTCAGACCACAAAGGTATGAAACTAGAAATAAATTATGCGAAGAAAATGAAAAATCCCACAAACAGAAGGAGGCTTCACAACATGCTCCTAAATAACCAATGAATCAATGACCAAATAAAAACAGAGATCAAGCAATATATGGAGACAAATGACAACAATAATTCAACACTGCAAAATCTGTGGGATTCAGTGAAGTTCGTGCTAAGAGGAAAGTATATTGCAGTACAGGCCTACCTCAGGAAAGAAGAACAATCCCATATGAGCAGTCTAAACTCACAATTAATGAAAGTAGGAAAAGAAGAAAAAATGAGGCCCAGAGTCAGTAGAAAGAGGGACATAATAAAGATTAGAGCAGAAATGAATAAAATTGAGAAGAATAAAACAATAGAAAGAATCAATGAAGCAAGAGCTGGTTCTTTGAGAAAATAAAAATAATAGATAAACCCCTCACCAGACTAATCAAGAAAAAAAGAGAGTCTACTCACATAACCAGAATCAGAAATGAGAAAGGAAAAATCACTACAGACACCACCGAAATACAAAGAATTATTAGAGAATACTATGAAAAATTATATGCTAACAAACTGGATAACCTAGAAGAAATGGACAACTTTCTAGAAAAATACAACCTTCCAAGGCTGACCCATAAAGAAACAGAAAATCTGAACAGACCAATTACCAGCAATGAAATTGAACTGGTAATCAAAAACCTACCTAAGAACAAAACCCCTGGAACAGATGGCTTCACCACTGAATTTTATCAAACCTTTAGTGAAGACCTAATAATGTCCATCCTTCTTAAAGTTTTCCAAAGAGTAGAAGAAGAGGGAATACTTCCAAACTCATTGTATGAGGCCAGCATCACTCTAATACCAAAACCAGGCAAAGATACCACAAAAAAAAAGAAAATTACAGACCAATATCCCTGATGAACATAGATGCAAAAATACTCAACAAAATATTAGCAAACTGAATTCAAAAATACATCAAAAGGATCATCCATCATGATCAAGTAGGATTTATTCCAGGGATGCAAGGATGGTACAACATTTGAAAATCCATCAACATCATCCACCACATCAACAAAAAGAAGGACAAAAACCAAATTATCATCTCCATAAATGCTGAAAAAGCATTTGACAAAATTCAACATCCATTCATGATAAAAACTCTCAACAAAATGGGTATAGAGGGCAAGTACCTCAACATCATAAAGGTCATATATGACAAACCCACAGCCAACATTATACTTAACAGCGAGAAGCTGAAAGCTTTTCCTTTAAGATCGGGAACAAGACAAGGATGCCCACTCTCCCCACTTCTATTCAACATAGTACTGGAGGTCCTAGCCACGGCAATCAGGCAACACAAAGAAATAAAAGGCATCCAAATTGGCAAGGAAGAAGTTAAACTGTCCCTGTTTGCAGATGACATGATATTGTACATAAAAAAACCTAAAGAATCTACTCCAAAACTACTAGGCCTAATATCTGAATTCAGCAAAGTTGCAGGGTACAAAATTAATATGCAGAAATCTGTGGCATTCCTATACACTAACAATGAACTAGCAGAGAGAGAAATCAGGAAAACAATTCCATTCACAACTGCATCAAAAAGAATAAAATACCTAGGAATACACCTAACCAAGGAAGTGAAAGACCTATACTCTGAAAACTACAAGACACTCATGAGATAAATTAAAGAAGATACCAATAAATAGAAACACATACTGTGCTCATGGATAAGAAGAATTAATGTGGTCAAAATGGCCATCCTGCCTAAAGCAATCTCCAGAATCAATGCAATTCCTATCAAAATACCAAGAGCATTCTTCAACGAACTAGAGAAAATTGTTCTAAAATTCATGTGGAACCACCAAAGACCCCAAATAGCCAAAGCAATTCTGAGAAGGAAGAATATAGCTGGGGGGATTATGCTCCCCAACTTCAAGCTCTACTACAAAGCCACAGTAATCAAGACAATTTGGTACCGGCACAAGAACAGACCCATGGACCAATGGAACAGACTAGAGAGTCCTGATACAAACCCCACCATATATGATAAAGGAGCCATGGACATACAATAGGGAAATGACAGCCTCTTCAACCCCTGGTGTTGGCAAAACTGGACAGCTACATGAAAGAGAATGAAAGTGGATTATTGTTTAACACCATACACAAAAGTAAACTCAAAATGGTTCAAGGACCTGAATGTAAGTCATGAAACTATAAAACTCTTAGAAGACAACATGGGCAAAAATCTCCTGAATATAAGCATGAGCAACTTCTTGCTGAATGCATCTCCTCAAGCAAGGGAAACAAAAGCAAAAATGAACTCATGGGACTACATCAAACTAAAAAGTTTCTTTATGGCAAAGGACACTATCAACAGAACAAAAAGGCATCCTACAGTATGGGACAATATATTTCTAAATGACATATCTGACAAGGGGTTAACATCCAAAATATATAAAGAACTTACATGCCTCAACACCCAAAAAGCAAATAACCCTATTAAAAAATAGGCAGAGGATATGAAGAGAAGAAGAAATTCAGATGGCCAACAGACACATGAGAAGATGCTCCACATCACTAATTATCAGGGAAATGCAAATTAAAACCACAATGAGATATCACCTCACACCAGTAAGGATGGCCAGCTTCCAAAAGACTAAGAACAACAAATGTTGGTGAGGATGTGGAGAAAAGGGAACCGTCCTACACTGCTGGTGGGATATAAGCTAGTTCAACCATTGTGGAAAGCAGTATGGAGGTTCCTCAAAAACTAAAAATAGAAATACCATTTGACCCGGGAATCCCACTCCTTGGAATTTACCCAAAGAATACAACTTCTAAGATTCAAAAAGACATATGCACCCCTATGTTTATTGCAGCAGTTTTTACAATAGCCAAGATATGGAAGCAACCTAAGTGTCCATCAGTAGATGAACGGATAAAGAAGATGTGGTACATATACACAATGGAATATTATTCAGCCATAAGAAAGAAACAAATCCTACCATTTGCAACAACATGGATGGAGCTGGAGGATATTATGCTCAGTGAAATAAACCAGGTGGAGAAAGACTAGTGCCAAATGATTTCCCTCATTTGTGGAATGTATAACAACGAAACAAAACTAAAGAACAAAATAGTAGCAGACCCAGAGACTCCAAGAAGGAACTAGTGGTTACCAAAGGGGAGGGGGTGGGAGGGCAGATGGGGAGGATGGGAGAAGGGGATTGAGGGGTATTATGTTTAGTACACATGGTGTGGGGGATCAAGGGGAAAACAGTGTAGCACAGAGAAGGCAAATAGTGAATCTGTGGCATCTTACTACACTGATGGAAAGTGACTGCTTTGGGGTATGGGTCGGGACTTCATAATATGGGTAAATGTAGTAACCACATTGTTTTTTCATGTGAAAACTTCATAAGAGTGTATATCAATAATACCTTAATAAAAAGAAAAAATAATAAATACCGCATATGACATATCAAACACAGGCTTTCATAGTTACGATTGCTTAACTGAGGCTAAATGGGCTATTTAAATGATTAAGAGTGAGTTGATTAAACTAGAACATTAAGAAATCCATCTATTGGAGACATGTAAAATGGCAAAAGAGGGAGCATGGATCCCTTCAAGAAAACTCAGGCTCCATCAAGCTGTGGGTTTGAATTTATTTATGTGCATGTAATGAACGTGAATAATTGTTTCCCCAGCAAGCAAGACCAACTCCAGTTACTTATTGGGGATGAACGGGTGCCGTGGCTGACTGCCTCACCTCCTGGTGCATTCACCCCATCCTCAGCTCCGCTGGAAGTGCAGGTGGCCTCGCCACGGCCGCCTGTGAACTTGGGAGGACGTGATGCCCAGGGCATAGAATCCAGTGGCTGCATAGCAGAGGCCTCCCCGCTGGCCGCTGGCCCACATGCAGCTGCTGAGGTGAGGCCTGCAGTCCCTTTGGGTGGAGTGGGGCTGGGTCAGTGCTGAATGGGTAGCAGGCCCATGGTGCTGCTGATGTACCCCAGCTTGACCCCAAGGCCCCCAGGCCTGACAGCTTTGCAGGGAGAACTTCTCAATACCATCTAAAAACAAACCTTCTAAAACTTTGTTCTCCACACTTTATTTTTTTTCTGCCTGCAAAATGTCTATAAATTCAGTCCAATTTCAACCAAAATATCAACAGGATACTGAAATTTGAGAAGCTGACTTGATATTTCATCAGAAAGAGAAAACATTTCGGAATACTTAAAGCATTTTTGAAAAGCCCCCAAAGACTTCAGCAATTAATACAGAAAATTCAGAAACAGATTCATGTTTATGTGGAAATGTGTTACGTGACAGAAGCAGAATTTCAAACCAGAGCTGCAAGGATGGAGGAAATGCTTTGGGAGAAACTCACTATCCTTTTCGAAACCAGTAAGGTTAGTCGTCTTCACCCAATTTGCAAGAATAAACTCCAGGTGTATTAAAGAGCTAAACAAAAAGGTTATGAACATTTTAGAACCAAATAAGGAAATATAAGTGTTAAATCATGTGGTGGAGAAGGCTTTCCTAAGCAAAAAAGGAAATCTAGAAACAGAAGATAAATAACCAGCAGATTTGAGTATGAAACAACTAAATGGAGGAGCCTTAAACAAAAAAACTAATTGCAGACCGAAAAATATCTACTATAGATGGGATGTGCAAATGGTGAATATCTGGGCTGCATAAACCTCACCTAGAAATCAGCAAGGAAGAGGTAAGTAGGAAACAGGTAAAGATCAAACCAGCAATTCACAGAAGAAAAAGTAAAATGGACCCTAAATGTGAAAATAGTCTCACCCTCACTCATAAACATCAGTGTGAATTTAAAACAAGGCACCAGTTCTCACTTGATTCATTATGGCCACATTCAGCCTGCTTTTTTAAAATAATAAGCGTGGGTTAGTAATCCAGGGCTATAACTTGCTCAGATCTTCTTTCTATGGAAGTGACACTCGCATTATCATTCCCTCTGTGATGGGAAGGTGAACTGATTTCTATTTCAGCCTTCCAAGCTCTGGGGCTGCGAGCTTCCCTGCCCCACGTCCTGAGACTAGGCTCTCAGAGAGAGAAGGTAAGGCCAAAGGGACAAGCAGGGGGCACTCTGGCGCAGGAGGACAAACCCAGCCACAGGGGCTGCGGGGATGGAACCCCTCGCCCCCACTTGGGGGCCGGAGGATGCTTGCCTGCCCCTTCCCAGCCCTCCAGGTCTTTTCATTCTTTAAAATTATTTCTAATCATTTCACCATCTATACAAATATTGAGCCATTATGTGGCACACCTGAAACTAATATTTGTTATATGTCCATTGTAGCTCAATAAAAAAATTATTTCTGATTAGGGTGCAGCTTTTTTTTTTTTTTTATTTTTGTACTGATTTTCAAGAATTTTTTCTATAACTTATCATTTGTCATTTTATGTGATGAAAGCTATCAAACTTCTGCTCTGTGTGTTCTAGACTGCTGCCAGGCAGGGGAAGTGCCGCTCCACGCCAGGACTCGGGAAACGCCCACCTGAATGTCATCGTGGTGTCTCCCAAGCCACTGTACTGGCCACTTCAGAGAAGGAATCCCCAGGCTTATTCCCCACAGCTGCTCCTGCCACCCCTGGGAAGCACCTGGCAGGGACACCAGAGGCTGGAAGAGTTAGCCATGGCTCTTCAACCGATTGCTTGGTCATTTAAAATTATTAATTGTTTTTATATTTTAATGTAGCCGTTTGACAGAGCTGCTTCAAAATTGTTCTGTAAAATTGTCATACAGTTCTCCCATTCTGTACTTCTACGGTTTTTTTTTTCAGCCAAGAAGAAAACGTTACTTCCATCCTTCTCCAGCGCCACCTTGTCCGGGGCCACTAACTTCAGAGAGGATGACAGAGTGCTGTGTCTGGAACATTCTCCCAGAGACTCAAAGACTCTGCAATAATACAGAGGAAAGGAAATTCAGTTCAGAGATCCTGTAGAGGGAAAGGAAGCCCCTAGGTCCTGCCAACTTCCCTGCAGGAAGAAGCCGGTGTCACCAACCGTTCAGGTGGGTCTCTACGAGGCGCATGAGGAGGTTCTGCAAGACAGCTGAGACCTACTGTGGGGGAAATAAAAGGGAGTCTTGAAACAAGACCAGGCCATGGATTTTTTAAAATGAGAGCAAAAATGTGAAACATGCCGAAGACCCAGGTAAATGATCCCCAGAAGCTGCAAACATGAACTGACACTGCTGAAAGTGGGGCCAGTAAAAAAGGAAGAGAGGTTTGAGAAACACCCAGAACAGGTAAGCAGCGGAGTTAAAGGGAAAAAGAATAAAGACAGGAGCCCACACAGAATCAATAACCAAGGAGAGAACAGAAGGAAGTTTGCCAGCATCAAACAAAAATGACATAGAAACTTGAGAAAAAGGGTTATTTAAAATTGTCAAGTCTTGTTGGACACCCGCTGGTGAATAAGTGAATTATAAACCCAGGATCTCACATGTTCCTCAACTGCAGTGCAGAGTGGGGAGGGCAGCCTGGGCCCAGACGCTCTCCAGCCCCCATGCTGCCCTGAGCCTGCCCTGCCTCCCACCTCCAGGTCACAGCTGTTGTCCAGGGATGATGTCTGCTTCCAGGGCCTTGCCGCTCGCCTGTGGCCGGCTGCTCTGGGATGCGGTCACCTGGCCAGGCTGCGCCAACAGCTGCCTCCGCAGGGGTGTTAGGGAGGCACGGGACCTGCTGCCCTGGGTCTTGGCAGCACCAAGAAGCAAGGCCCCAGATCCCATGGCTGACCAGCCCGCTGGTTGCCTGGTGTTGCCCTGGATCCATTAGTCCACCTCTAGGCACCAACCAAACTCCCCTTCCCTCCGCATTCTGGAGAGAAAGCTAGACCTTCCCTAATTGACACCTTCCATGCCATAGATCCCTATACATGACAGGGAAGCATAAAGCCAGAGAAGTATCTAGTCCTGTCCACGGGTGGGCCCCTGCCCCCAGCCTGCCACCCTCTTTTGCATCAGCCATCCCGTCAGTGTCTCGTTCCTCAAACTGCCCAGGACCATGGCCACGCGGGGTTGATGGTTCCTTGAGCTGGCTTCCCATGAGCGCTGGGGCCGGGTCTCCGCACCCACACTGGGCCGTGCATTAGCAGATGGAAAGGGTGTGTTGCTGTCCCCCCAATAGGTCAGCTCATGTGAGGTGCATGAGGTTCCTCCTGGATTAGCCACAGGGTCTGTGCATTCCTATGAAATCTTCCCACCCCAGAAAACCTCTGGGGTCTGGTCCCTGCGAACTCCTGCTCTGCCCCTCAGGAGGGCTAGAATTAAAGAAAGGAAGCAGCTAATCGACTATTTAATTCAACAGGTATTTAGTGAGCCCCTGCTTGCCAGGCCCTGCCCTAGACTCAGGAGGTAACACCAGGGAACAGACAGGCCCATGAAGCCTGTCCTGTGGGGGAACAGATGTTCTAGAAGAGCAAGTGGGTACGTGAGTACAGGGCGGTTTCAGGCCAGATGAACCCCAGGGGGAATGAGGATGATGAGGGACGAGCCGAGCCAAGAGCGGCTCTCAGCCCAGCAGCCAAGAAGGCGCCTCTGAGGGGAGCCCCACTGTCAGACGGTCTAGGGCCGAGCCGAGAGATCCGAACAGGAACCTGGGCGGCCACACGGATGGCGGGGCGCCCCGAGGGGGTGGAGGCGGTGGGACCTGATGGTGGGGCGGCGGGGGCCGGGGCGTGTCGGCAGGTTCTAGGCCGGAAGGGGCTTGTCTGCCGAGGGGTGGAAAGGTTCAGCTGTGGTGTGGAGAGGGGACAGTGGGGGCCAGAGGCAGATGGGGGGCGGAGGAGGCCGGGGTGGGTGACACAGGCCTTGGAGGCGGAGCCGACAGGGCGCTGACAGAAACAGGAGACTCAGAGGCAGCTTCTTGAGAAAAATGGGGGAGCCGGCTGGGGGTCCGGGTGGGCTGGTGCTGCGTTGTGTCCCCCCAGTCACTGTGTGCCCCCCAGTCCTATGTTGAAGCCCTACCCCCCATGTGGCGTTATCTGGAGACGGGCCTTTGGGGGGTGATCAGAGTTCACGAGGTCACGAGGCTGGGGCCCATGATGGGATCAGTGTCCTTCTGGGAGGCTGGAGCTGCCTCTCTCTCCTCCGCGTGAGGAGCCGTCAAGAGGGCAGCCACTTGCAAACCAGGCTGCCAGCGCCTTGATCCTGGGTGTCCGGAACTGAGGACTCAACGTCCGGTCCAGCCACCCAGCCTGTGGTAGGGTTAAAACTTCCCGAGATGACTGAGGCCTCCAGGTTACATTCCAGATGCCCCGTCACCTCTGGCGTGTCCGTATGGGCGAGAAGTTCCTGCCTTGTGGAAGCCCACCCGCAGTGACCCCAGGGCCGAGCTTTCTGGGAGGCTCCCGATATCAGAGGTGCTGTTGGTTGTCAGACTTTAAATGTCATCCTTGGCTCAGAACCACAGAGGTTCATGCAGACCCTGTGTGCTCCCCCAGACGATCATGCAGAAAGTGTACTGTCATGACCGTGGACCCCATTAACCACCGGGCTTGTCCCAGGTGACACCTGGAGGAGAAACCCAAGCAGAGGCCACTGAGCGCATTTGGTAATTCACACCCACACCATGGCCTATTTCTAACAACGAGCTCACTTTTTACAAACGTTTCCTTTTGAGGTGTGCAGAGCAGCTGGAGACAGTGGGACATTTCGGGAAGCCCTTCCCCCAGCCTCTCCTGCGCTCACCGCACATTTACCAAAACTGAAGGGGGAGCCCTGCCACTGTCCGACCAAGTGGACTTCAGGCTTCATCTGCATCTGACCAGTGTCCCTTTCCTGTTCCTAGATCCCATCCAGGAACCCAGGTGCTTTCAGTTGTCATGACTCCTTAGACTCCTGAAGTCTGTGTCGCCCTTAGCCCTTCCTCATCTTTCCAGTGCTTTTGAAGGGCGCTGGTCTTTCACTCTGGGATGTCCCTCTATTTGCATCTGTCTGACAGTCTTATGATGGGGCTGGAGTCATGCATTTTCAGCAATTCCATGTCAAGACCACAGGAGTGAGGTGCCCTTCAAGGTGTGTCCTTGAAGTGATGTCACTTGATGTCACTGTGTCTTTTCACTGAGATGTCAACCTTGATTGCCCAACTAAGGCGGTGCTGGCCCAGATTCCCTGCTGTAGACTTACTACTGTCCCCTTTCATATCACTCAGTATTTTAGGGGGGTGCTCTGGGACTGCAGATAGCCTGTTTCTGCTTCAGCTGTCACCTGCCAAGTTTAATACCCACCAGCAGATCCTGCCTGTGGCAATCAGTACCACAGTACTCTAGTGGTGGTGGTTTCCTTTCATTCCTTCTACACTTATTAATCGGAATTTCTCTCTAAGGAACATGTTAACTCACTTTAAACATCAATAATTAATCCACACTCCAGTCAACAGCGCCTGGGGCAGGAAGAAAGCAAAGCTTGCAAGGACAAAGGGTGGCCCGAGTCATTTTTTAACTGAGCAGGTCTGCCAGCACAGTCTGACCATTTGCTGCTTCTGCCTCCCCTGCGTGGGTGATCTCTGCTGCTGAGCGGCCAGCAGTGCCTGCACGTACCTTGTGTGTGGTCAGAGGGTCTCCACGGAGCAGGACCTGCTTCTTCTTCCATCCACAAGGAGACCTCCCTTGCAGAGCCTCTCTCCTAAGAGCCAGGAATTTTGCCAGTGACCCTCCTCTCCCCCTCCACACACACACATATATACAAAACATACACAGTGTGCACACACACACACACACACACACACACACATACATACATGCAAAACACAATGCACACACAGGCACACACACCTACACACATACACATACATGCACACCTGCATATGTGCACATATTTACATAGGTGCAGATGTGCACACACACACACATAGATATGTATGCACACAGCCATACACATACACACAAAATGCACACATACGTACCTACATACATGTTCTGGTTACAGATGTAATTGCTTTTAAAAACCAAACAATAAGGGAAGGTAACAACATTAGCTTAGGCTTCTATATCTCTCAGCTAATCTTTGAGCAGCAGATACTGTTATTATCCCCTTTAAAAGATGAAGGAACCAGAGCTTCCACAGCCCAGGAGCCCACGCTAATTAAGTGGCAACACTAGGAACCAGATCCAGGCCTTTGGACTCAAGGCGGTGCCCTCAGCCCTCGCCCTGTGTGTGGTTCTGAAGATTCATCCTGGAGTTGGTTGCTAAGTCATCGTCCACGTTCGCATGTCCAGTGCTGGTGGGCAGATCGGTCCCTGCTCCCTTCCCCATCACCCTCTCCTTCCACCAGCAAGGGTGTCTGCGTCACACGCTCACCAGCCGTAACCGAAGCTGCCGGTTCACACAGCTTCGCCAGCACCACACACATCACCACCCGGCAGCCTGATGGGGCTTTAAAAAGCATAGCACTGTTTTAATATGTGTTAAATGTATATAAACTTGTACATAACTTGCATTGAATGTCAAAGTTGTATATTTCCAGCAGTTTAGATGTCTGCTCTGCTCTTTCCATGAATTTGCAGCACCGGAGTTAATGCCCAGCAGGCCTGGGGTGGACCCTACTCCTTAGGGGGTCCCAGGCGGGAGGCTGGTAACACTCTAACCTTCCCCTTCCTTATCTCCAAAGGTAGGAAACACAGTACCTACCTCACACCCCGTTCTGAGGAGAAGACAAGGATAATCCCTTAAGGAGGCTGGCATCCTCAGATAAAGAAAGGACTGTTACCACCTGTTATTTTCAGAGGTGTTGCCTTCTTTCTTACTGGTTTGTAAAAACTCTTCATATATGTAGGGTATTAAATTCATGGTACAATTTGTTTTTCTGGTTGTTTATCCACTTTCTTTGTAGTAATTAATCCTAAACTTAATATCTAAAATTTTATTGGTCAAATGTAGTAATGTTTTCCTTAATGGTTTCTGGCCATAGTGTTAGGCTGTTATGTTTATATTTATTATATTTTTATTGTTTTATTCTATTTTATATTTATTTAGTTATTTTATATATTTTTTTATATTTATTAAACAAGTCACCTAAGCTTTTTTCTAGTACAGTATTTCAATGGCCTTATTTATTTTTACACCTCAATAATCGATCTGGAATTCATTTTAATGTAAGGTATCCAATTTAATTCTCTTGCAAATGATAACTCTGATGACCTAACATCACGTTTCAATTCATTTATTCTCAACCCACCACTTCACTTTCTATCACATGAGAAGTTTCACAGGCATTTGAATCCTTGTAAGGGATTGCAATCTACTTTATTCCTACGCTAGAGATGGGATGTGCCTTTATATCGTGGTTTCTGGCTGGGTGAGTCCCAGCTCATTATTGTGGAGCACGCAGCAGAGTGGGGAGGGCAGCGAGTGCAGACAGCAGGCCGGAGTTTGGGCTGCTGGAAGGGCTGTCTGCAAACAGCTAATGCCCCCTGCGTGCTCTGGGGCAGATCAGCAAATACCCAGAACAGTTTCCTGATACGCAGAGTGGGTGATAATGTCTACTTTTGTTTCCTCAAGGGTTCTTGAGAGGATTGAGCAGGATGAGGCAGCAGCAGGCATCGCCCAGGAGGAGTGATGGGAGCTGTGTTTGGGGTGTGAATTGCACCCCTCAAAATTCGTATGTTGAGGCCCTAATTCCCAGTACCAAAGAATGTGACTGTACTCGGAGATAAGGATTTTCACGAGGCAATTAAGGTAAAATGAGGTCATTACAGTGAGCCTTACTGTAATCTAACTAGTGTCCTGATAAGAACAGGAGGTTAGGACGCAGACACACACAGAGGGAGGATCATGTCAGGACACGGGGAGACGACGGCTCTCTACATGTCAAGCAGAGAGGCCCAGAAGGAACCAGCCCAGCTGACACCTTGACCTCAGACTTGCAGCCTCCAGAACCGTGAGACAACAAATTACTGTTGTTTCAATGGCCCCAGTACGTGGAACTTTGTTATGCAGACCGAGCTAAGGTAGGAATTGGGAGTGCTCCCAGGTGTGGACCCGCCGCCCTGCAGGGAGTCACGGGAACCTGGTGATGAGCTTGACATCCTGGTGTGTGTCCCACACAGGAGCTCTGGGGACCTCCGGACCCGGACCACAGTGAATCAGGTGGCCCTCCGCCCCAGCCAGGCAGACATCAGGGCAGGGTGGCCTCGCTTTCAGAAGCAACAAGCTCTGGGGCACAGGAAAAAAGGAGGCCATTTGGCTCCCAGGCCCATCCCTTTTCTGGTCTCTGTCCTTGTCTTGCTGGTGAAACTGCCTATGATAATTTCTCTGGCAACTAGACCCCGCCACAACTAAGCCCTGGCTGAGCCCTTGCCAGGACACCTGCCCTGTACACCTCATTGTCTCACAGTAGGGACAAGCCTGTCCCTTTGGGGGCTGGTTACCAGGGAGCCCACAGGTAGAACGACCTTCCCACCAGTCGTACGGCAGGTTTGAACAGATACCCTCAGCTTCACTCCTTTGCACAAACTCAATAATAAGAAAACAAACATCTCAAAAAAAAAAAGGACCAAGATTTGACAGAGCATTTTCACCAAAGAAGATGTAAGGGTGGCAGTACATGCGACGATGATGCTTGGATCAGTTAGCTTTAATCCTCCCATTTCATTTTGTTTTTCAAAGTTGTTTTGACCATTCTTTTGCATTTCCATATGAATGTTAGAGCCAACCAGTCAAATTCTATTAAAAAGCCTGCTGGGAATTTGACTGAGATAGCACTGAATCGATAGATCAGTTTGGGTACAATTGACTTCATAGAAGTATTTGGTCTGCCAACCAATGAACAGAGAATGTCTCTGTTTATTCAGGTCTCCTTTGGTTTCTTTAAAAATGGTTGTGGTTTTCAGCCTGTAGGTCTCCTAGATATAAGATTATCCTGAAGTCTTATATCTTTTGTTCTATTGTAAATGGTGTTGATTTTTTATCTCAATTTGTGACTTTTGCTGGGATAGAGAGATTGACTTTTGCATATTAGTCGTGCATCCTGCAATCTTGCTAAACTCACTTATCACTTCTAATAGTTTCTCCATAGATTCCACTGGATTTTCCACATAGGCAACCATGTCACCTACAAAGGAAGATGGTTTTGTTTCTTTTCCAGTCTTGATGCCTTTTGTGTCTATTTCTTGCCTTATGAACTGATAGGACATCCGGTACTAAGTGGAATCAAAGTGGTGAAAGTGGGAATATTGTTTTTTGCTGATCTTAGGGAGAGAGCATTCCATCTTTCCCCACTATGTCAGCTATAGGCTTTTTTCATACAGGCAGTTTGTATAAGTTTGAGGAAGTTCTCTTTTTTTCCTATTTTTCTAAGTTGCTTTTTTTTTAACAGGGTGGGTGTTGTGTTGGGTTTTTTTTTTCAAGTGGTTTTCTGTTCCTGTTGAGATGGTAATATGTTTTTTCTTATTTGATCTATTAATACAGTGAATTGCACTGATTGATGTTTTTCAAATGCTAAACTTACCTTGCATTCCTGAGATAAAACCCACATGTTTGTGATGGCTTTTGAAATATCAACTTGGCTGGACTACAGTATACTCCCTAGAATTCCCTTTATAGTGTGTTTCAAGTTAGGCGAGGCTCTAAGAGACATTCTCATGCAAGGACGAAAGAGACAGTAGTGGCCGTTTTATAGCATACCTACACCTCTCAGTTATTCAATCAAATACCAATCTAGGTGATGATATATTGGAATTTGCAGGCATGAGGATGAATATATATATATTCTGCTTCCCTGACTAATGTGCTTAGTATTACTGATCTTCTTAAAGAATCGTATCAGATATAACTTTCAAATGTGTTAAGTGGAGGCCGAGCAGCATTTAATCTACTGAAGCAAGACCATTCTCGGTATAGCATCTAATGCTCCATAAATTATTAGGTTTTCCAGGTCACCTGGTGGGAACAGGCACTGATCCCATCAGAAGCACCAGGCACTGATCCCCTAATCCTTTCTAATAGTTCTCCTCCGTGGCGTAGTCTCCTCACATGTGCTCACTGACCGGTTTACTGCTGAGGACTTGGGAGAGATTCCCTGCCAGCCCTCTTCTGGGCGGCTCTGAGTTCCTCCTCCCAACACCTCTACTTGGAAGCTTTCCCAGCGTAGCTGGGCTTGAGAACGTTTTATTTCCCATATTTCAGGGAACACGGTCTTATGCAACTTGATATCCTCTGTCTTGAATACCATTGTTTCTTATATTTTGTCTAGGTTTGGAATTATTTCATGCAGGAGGTTAAATTAGATCCCTGTCACTCCATGTTAGTTGGAAATGGAAGTCTGAGAAATGCTTTTGAAATGTCTGTTCTTCTGTTCATTGAGGATGAGCTAGGAATCCTTTTGGCTGCAAGTAACTGAAAATGTGACCTATGCCTAAACCACTTACTATTTACCCATGTAGTAAACACTGCTAGTCATTGCCCAACATCTCATTTTTCCCTCTCCTCTCAGTATAGAACTCTTAAAAGTTAGTTGGGCAGACTTCTGGGAAGATGGCGGTGTGAGCAGGGCGGCAGAAATCTCCTCCCAACACTATATTTATCTACGAAAACACAGAAAATACATCTATTCCTAAAAGAGAGACGAGAATACACAGGAAAGCGCACAGCGTGCAGCTACACCCGAGAGGACTCGGCACCCCAAGAGGCGGGTAAGATACGGAGCTGCGACCCGGCGGGACCCGAGCCCTCCCCCACCCCAGCGCACCGGCGGGAGGAGAGGATTCAGAGCCGGGAGGGAGTGGAAGCACACCCCGCGAAGTAGCCAGCCCGGGTGATCTGCGCGGGGAGCGCTGACCCACATTGCGCAGTGCAGCGGATTGGAGAGACAGAGGGGCAGGATCTGAGCGGGGAACGTGCCAGGGTGCTTGCAGCCGGCTCCGGGAAGGAAAAAAAAAAAAGCACGTGCTTTCTTCAGCGGTCTTAAAGAGACAGGAGCCCAGCAGAGGAGCTGGATCGCCCCAGCACACTCAGCCCAGCAGGCTGGGAGTCCTGGGGAGTTTCAGATGCCTTAGCTGGCGACTGAGGAAGTGTAGCCATACTTAACACTTCTCACTGAGATCAACAGCCTCCTATTCGTTCCCACCCCTGCCAGAGCGATAAAGGGCCCTGTGGAGCGGCACAGTCACAGCTGTGGAATAGTGGGGCAATAGCGCCACCTAGAGCATTCCCACAGAATCTACGTCCGGTGGGCATTTTATTTGTTTTTTTAGTTTTGTTTTGTTTATTGTTTTTTCTTTTCTTTCTTTCTTTCTTTTTTTCTTTCTTTCGTTCTTCCTTTTTTTTTTCTTCTCTTTTTAAATTCTTAAAGAGCCCAGCTGACATACGTGGCAACTATCAGTGACCAATTATATAGCCATGAAAAGACAGAGGAATATGGTTCAGACCAAAATCAACCAGACAACCCCAGAGAGGGAGTATGAAGGGATGAAAATGCACAGCCTCCCTGAAAAAGAATTCAGAATAAAAGTCATAACCATGCTGATGGACCTACAGAGAAATGTGCAAGAGCTGAGGGAGGAAGTGAGGGAACTGAAGAAAGACAATAAAGAAATCAGACAAGCGATCGACGGGCTTAACAGCAGAATGGATGAGATGCGAGAGACTGTTAATGGAATAGAAAGCAGAGAACAGGAGTACAGAGCAGCTGAGGCAGAGAGAGATAAAAGGATTTCTAGGAATGAAAGAATATTAAGAGAACTATGTGACCAATCCAAACGGAACAATATTCGCATTATAGGAGTACCAGAGGAAGAAGAGAGAGAAAAAGGGATAGAAAGTGTCTTTGAAGAAATAATTGCTGAAAACTTTCCCTTGCTGGGGAAGGAAGTAGTCTCGCAGTCCACCGAAGCTCATAGATCTCCCAACACAAGGGACCCAAGGAAGACAACACCAAGACACATAATAATTAAGATGGCAAAGATCAAAGATAAAGACAGGGTATTAAAGGCAGCTAGAGAGAGAAAAAAGATCACCTACAAAGGAAAACCCATCAGACTATCATCAGACTTCTCAACAGAAACCTTACAGGCCAGAAGAGAATGGCATGATACATTTAACGTTATGAAACAGAAGGGCCTCGAACCAAGAATATTGTATCCAGCACAATTATCATTTAAATATGATGGCGGGATTAAACAATTTCCAGATAAACAAAAGTTGAGAGAGTTTACCTCTCATAAACCACCACTACAGGATATCTTAAATGGACTGCTCTAGATGGAAGCACACCTAAGGCTAAAAGATGTCACCAGAGAAAAAAAATCATAGCAAAGAAAGCAGACCATCCAAATACTAACTAAAGGCAAAGAATAAAACACCTATTATAGAAAGAATGGAGGAGGAGGAATAAGAAGGGAGAGAAAGAAAGAAACATCAGACTGTGTTTACAATAACTTAACAAGAAAGTTAAGTTAGATTGTTAGATAGTAAAGAAGCAACCCTTGAACCCTTGGTAACCACGAATCTAAAGCCAGCAATGGCAATAAGTACATACCTATCAATAATCACCCTAAATGTAAATGGACTGAATGCACCAATCAAAAGACACAGGGTAACAGAATGGATAAAAAAGCAAGACCCATCTATATGCTGCCTACAAGAAACTCACCTCAAATCCAAAGATATACAAGGACTAAAAGTGAAGGGATGGAAAAAGATATTTCATGCAAACAACAAAGAGAAAAAAGCAGGTGTTGCAGTACTTGTATCAGACAAAATAGACTTCAAAAAGAAGAAAGTAGCAAAAGATAAAGAAGGACATTACATAATGATAAAGGGGTCAGTCCAACAAGAAGATATAACTATTATAAATATATATGCACCCAACACAGGAGCGCCAGCATATGTGAGACAAATACTAACAGAATTAAAGGAGGAAATAGACAGCAATGCATTCATCTTAGGAGACTTCAACACACCACTCACTCCAGAGGACAGATAAACCAGACAGAAAATAAGTAAAGACACAGAGGCACTGAACAACACACTAGAACAGATGGACCTAACAGACACCTACAGAACTCTACACCCAAAAGCAACAAGATACACATTCTTCTCAAGTGCACATGGAACATTTTCCAGAATAGACCACATACTAGGCCACAAAAAGAACCTCAGTAATTTCAAAAATATTGAAATCCTACCAACCAACTTCTCAGATCACCAAGGTATAAAACTAGAAATAAATTTTAGAAAGAAATCAAAAAGGCTCACAAATACATGGAGACTTAACAACACTCTCCTAATTAATCAATGGGTTAACGACCAAATCAAAACAGAAATCAAAGAATATATGGAGACTAATGACAACAACAACACAAAGCCACAACTTCTGTGGGACGCAGCAAAGGCAGTTCTAAGAGGAAAGTACATTGCAATCCAGGCCTATTTAAAGAAGGAAGAACATTCCCAAATGAATAGTCTAAAGACACAATTACTGAAATTGGAAAAAGAAGAACAAATGAGGCCCAAAGTCACCAGAAGGAGGGACATAATAAAGATTAGAGAAGAAATAAATAAAATTGAGAAGAATAAAACAATAGAAAAAATCAATAAAACCAAGAGCTGGTTCTTTGAAAAAATAAACAAAATAGATAAACCCCTAGCCAGACTCATTAAGAGAAAAAGAGAATCTACACACATAAACACAATCAGAAATGAGAAAGGAAAAATCACGACGGACCCCACAGAAATACAAAGAATCATAAGAGAATATTAAGAGAATCTATATGCTAACAAGCTGGAAAACATAGAAGAAATGGACAACTTCTTAGAAAAATACAACCTTCCAAGACTGACCAAGCAAGAAACAGAAAAACTAAACAGACCAATCACCAGTGACGAAATCGAATTGGTAATCAAAAAACTACCCAAGAACAAAACCCCTGGGCCTGATGGATTCACCTCTGAATTCTACCAGACATATAGAGAAGAAATAACACCGATTCTCCTTAAAGTTTTCCAAAAAATAGAAGAGGAGGGAATACTTCCAAACTCATTCTATGAAGCCAGCATCACTCTAACACCAAAACCTGGAAAAGACATCACCAAAAAAGAAAATTACAGACCAATATCCGTGATGAACGCAGATGCAAAAATGCTCAACAAAATATTAGCAAACCGAATTCAAAAATACATCAAGAGGATCATACACCATGATCAAGTGGGATTCATCCCAGGGATGCAAGGATGGTACAACATTGGAAAATCCATCAACATCATCCACCACATCAACAAAAAGAAGAACAAAAACCACATGATCATCTCCATAGATGCTGAAAAAGCATTTGACAAAATTCAGCATCCATTCCTGATTAAAACTCTCAACAAAATGGGTATAGACGGCAAGTACCTCAACATCATAAAGGCTATATATGACAAACCCACAGCTAACATCATACTTAACGGCGAGACGCTGAAAGCTTTTCATCTAAGATCGGGAACAAGACAGGGATGCCCACTCTCTCCACTGTTATTCAACATAGTCCTGGAGGTCCTAGCCATGGCAATCAGACAAAACAAAGACATACAAGGCATCCAGATTGGTAAAGAAGAAGTCAAATTGTCACTATTTGCAGATGACATGATACTGTACATAAAAAACCCTAACGATTCCATTCCAAAACTACTAGAACTAATATCTGAATTCAGCAAAGTTGCAGGATACAAAATTAACACACAGAAATCTGTTGCTTTCCTATACACTAATGATGAACTAACAGAAAGAGAAATCAGAAAAACAATTCCATTCACAATTGCATCAAAAAGAATAAAATACCTAGGAATAAACCTAACGAAGGAAGTGAAAGACCTGTACTCTGAAAACTACAAGACACTCCTAAGAGAAATTAAAGAGGACACTGACAAATGGAAATGCATCCCATGCTCTTGGCTAGGAAGAATAAATATTGTCAAAATGGCTATACTACCTAAAGCAATCTACAGATTCAATGCAATCCCTATCAAACTACCAACAGCTTTCTTCAATGAACTGGAACAAATAATTCTAAAATTCATATGGAACCACAAAAGACCCCGAATAGCCAAAGCAATCCTGAGAAGGAGGAATAAAACAGGGGGAATTACACTCCCTGACTTCAAGCTCTACTACAAAGCCACAGTAATCAAGACAATTTGGTATTGGCACAAAAACAGACCCACAGACCAGTGGAACAGAATAGAAAATCCAAACATTAACCCAAACATATACAGTCAATTAATATTTGATAAAAGTGCCTTGGATATACAATGGGGAGATGACAGCCTCTTCAGCAGCTGGTGTTGGAAAAACTGGACAGCTACATGTAAGAGAATGAAACTGGACTACTGTCTAGCCCCATACACAAAGGTAAACTCAAGGTGGATCAAAGACCTGAATGTAAGTCATGAAACCATAAAACTCTTAGAAAAAAACATAGGCAAAAATCTCTTGGACATAAACATGAGCGACTTCTTCATGAACATATCTCCCCGAGCAAGGGAAACAAAAGCAAAAATGAACAAGTGGGACTATATCAAGCTGAAAAGCTTCTGTACAGCAGAGGACACCATCAGTGGAACAAAAAGACATCCTACAGTATCGGAGAATATATTCATAAAAAACGTATCTGATAAAGGGTTGACATCCAAAATATATAAAGAACTCATGCACCTTAACAAACAGAAAGCAAATAATCCAATTAAGAAATGGGCAGAGGACATGAATAGACACTTCTCCAAAGAAGAAATTCAGATGGCCAACAGGCACATGAAAAGATGCTCCACATCGCTAATCATCAGAGAAATGCAGATTAAAACCACAATGAGATATCACCTCACACCAGTGAGGATGGCCAACATCCAAAACACAAACAACAACAAATGTTGGCGAGGATGTGGAGAAAAGGGAACCCTCCTACACTGCTGGTGGGAATGCAAATTAGTTCAACCATTGTGGAAAGCAGTATGGAGGTTCCTCAAAAAACTCAAAATAGAAATACCATTTGACCCAGGAATTCCACTCCTAGGAATTTACCCTAAGAATGCAGCAGCCCAATTTGAAAAGGACAGATGCACCCCTATGTTTATTGCAGCACTATTTACAATAGCCAAGAAATGGAAGCAACCTAAGTGTCCATCAGTAGATGAATGGATAAAGAAGAGGTGGGACATATACACAATGGAATATTATTCAGCCATAAGAAGAAAACAAATCCTACCATTTGCAACAACATGGATGGAGCTAGAGGGTATTATGCTCAGTGAAATAAGCCAAGCCGAAAAAGACAAGTATCAAATGATTTCACTCATATGTGGAGTATAAGAACAAAGAAAAAAACTGAAGGAACAAAACAGCAGCAGACTCACAGAACCCAAGAACGGACTAATAGTTACCAAAGGGAAAGGGACTGGGGAAAATGGGCGGGAAGGGAGGGATAAGAG
Source organism: Smutsia gigantea (assembly GCA_032199065.1). NCBI lineage: Eukaryota > Metazoa > Chordata > Mammalia > Pholidota > Manidae > Smutsia > Smutsia gigantea. Next base: position 41,248 of record JAVSCE010007028.1, read on the forward strand.
GGAAAAAGGGGCATTACGATTAGCAGATGTAATGTTGGGGGGGCACGGGGAGGGCAGTACAACTCAGAGAAGACAAGTAGTGATTCTATAGCATCTCACTACGCTGATGGACAGTGACTGTAATGGGGTTGGTGGGGGGGACCTGATGAAGGGGTAGTTTAATAATCGTAATATTGCACATGTAATTGTAAATTAATGATAATAAAATAAATTATTTTTTTTAAAAAGTTAGTTGGGCACATGGCTGCCCAGGTAGAATTTACATTTCTCAGTTCCCGGGCAATATGTGTGGTCATTTGACTAAGTTCTGGCAGATTTGCTATAAATAAAAGTGTTGCCTGCAACTTCCAGGATATGTTGTTACAAAGAGAAGATCTTCTTCATCTCTTCTGCTTTTCTCTGTCCTGCTGGCTGGAGCCAGGTGTGATAGCTAGCAACCAGCTTAGACCACAGGATAAAAGCCAGTGTCGAGCCTGGGCTCTGAAATTTATGGAGCTATGTTGCCAGGTGTGTGTTTTTATTTTAATAAAAATTAAATTTAAGTAAAATTATTTGTTTTGTTTAACATGATTGATTAATTTGGGCTTTCACTCACATCAGAACCTAATTCTAAAAAATATTGAAAAACAAGAATCAGAGGAGTAGATGAATCTGAGTTGGTATGCTGGCATAGTTGGAGCATCAGCGCTACAAGATGGTTGCCACAGATCCAGGCATCACATCAGTGTTCCAGGAAAAGGCAGCTCTCATCACCCCCATCTGCATTTGTCTCTTTCATCAAGAAAGAAAAGGCCTTCCAGAAGTCTCTTTCATACTCCACAACTCAGAGCCAGGTTATATGGCCACCCCACTGCAAGGCGGCTGGGAAAGAGACTATTTTCCTAGACTCTGCGTGGGAGGCAGGCAAAGGAGAAAGTGTTTGGGTGTGGCTCTCGGGTGGGCAGCCCAGCCCAGCTGCCCCACACCACGGGGATGACAGCCATAAAGGGGAACGATTCGAAAGCCCACATGGCTAACTGTACATTCTGTTCAGGTGGAGGTGGAGGAGAAGAAAAAAGGGGGAATGTCTTTCTTAGACTGTCTTTGTGATTCTCAAACTTGAACATGTGAGTATTTATTGATCCGAGTTGTATGGAGAAATCCAGGCATATTGTATTTTATGAGTGGCTAAAGAGATTTTCACAGATAACTCTAACTACATATGGTATATTTTGCACTCTGACTTAGATGCTAACTACCATATAAGGTACAACTCTGCATCCTTCTTCATTAAACTCTCATGCCTATGGGATCCCAGGAATTTAGCTTTCAGGAGAAATGTTCTTCCCATGCTGTGTACTTTGGGAGCCAAAAGCCTGGGATGCTGGTTACCTGAGGCATCAAAAGCAGCAGAGCTGTACTGCCCTGGCTCAGGGCTGCACTTATCCTCAAAGGACAAACCACAGCTCCGGAATCCCTACTCCCCATGGAAGCCTATGGGCAGAAGTCCTGATTAACGTTGCTCAGAAATCACACTAAGAAAAAAAACACATTGTGGCAGCTCTCTCTCACCCCCAAAATCTTATTCCATGAAAATAAGTGTGTAACCTGATGTGACTGGCTGAACCATTCTCCATGCCCTGCTGAAGCTGGTTTCATAGCAGCCTTGGCCTCTGATTTTGGCATTAAATAGTCATTTTCTGTAACATACACATGAACATACACATACACACACAAACACAAATGCCCAGGTGCACACATGTACACATGCATACATACATAAATACACACACAAATACACATACACACACCTGTACACAAACATAGTGCATGTGTGCACACATTAAAAACACACACACCTTTGCACACAGTGCATGCGTTCACACACGCACACACACAATCTGTGTAAAATCCAATGTGCTAAAGTTCTGAGTGTTGTAAGCTGAATGTGTCACCACCAAATTGATATGTTCATGTTTAATGCCCAGTGTGATGGTGTTTGGAGGTGAGACTTTGAGAGTGATTAGGTCATGAGGGACAGCCCTTGGAGGAGGGCATTAGTGCAGAAGAGGTTGCCCTTGCAGCCGCACCCCACCGTCCTGTCCCTTTATGCATTGTTCGTCCCGCCTCCATTACATGTCCCAGGGAGACAAACCCCCCTGAGCCGGGCCAAATCCAGAGCCCTGGCGGAGCGCTCCCAGTCTGCAGGCCGGGCTGGACACCTCGTGGTCTGATCCACACTCTGCCTGTCCTGAACCTGACTCTCCTCATGCTCCCTGGACCACAGGCTTCTCCCCGTTCTCCACCAGGGCACCGGCAGTTCTCCCCAGCCTCTGGTGTGGGATCTGGACAGACATGGACCATCGTCTTTCAGGGCCCACAGGTTCCTTTCAGGAGGCCGGCTGGGGATCAATGAGGAAGCTGAGCATCGGGAGGGGACACAGACTGTGGGATGCAATCGTGAAGGAGTGGGAGCCCGAGGCCTGACCCTGGCCCTGGGCAAGCCTCTGGAGCAGGTGGTGAAGGCCATCCCAGGATGAGCCGGGCCACCCGCACATCCCCTGCCACCTCACCACCCAGCAGGGCCATGTGTGGCAGTGCAGCCAGAAGACTCAGTGACAGGTGGGTTTTGTTTGTTTTTGGGAAACAGAACCTACAGTCAGAGAATGTTTTGCAAAAAAGTCAGGATCTTCAGCTTGTCTTTAGAAGTCAGAAGCCAGGCAATGCTGGGCCACCATCTGTCTGCTGGGGCTGAGAAGGGGCTGGGCTCTCTGTCCAGCTGCCCAGCACCCCCACTCTGAGCATTTCCCCTCATTCCACCAGCTTTGCTCACTTCCCTTCCCAGCTGGGGCCACCTGAGCATCATTGTCCCCAAGAACCCCGGGAGCCGGTTGACGAGCCCGCCAGCCTGCCTTGCACACCATGTCTCCTAACCTCAGCCGTTTGGCTCCTGATCTGCAGGGTGGAAGGTGTGCGATTCAAAGAGCAGGCCACAGGCTGGTCAGCTAAAAGTGGACGGAAAGCCAGCATACCAGCCCCTGAGTTGAGGACCTTAACGTAAGCGGAGGAAGAGCTATGGCCGGGCCTGGCGGGCCCCTTCCTGGCTGGCTTACTGCTGTGCTCCCCAGAAGCAGACTCTGCGATGGACATCAGCGTGCAGACGTGTGCTGCCCTGGAAATCAACACCCATGGGAGGCAGGAAGGAGGCAAACGCTCTTAGGCAGCTCGGCTACTGTAGTAAAGTAGCATAGATGGGGCAGCTTTTATCACGGTCTGGAAGCTGAGGGTCCAAGATCGAGGTGCCAGTGGTCTGGTTCCTGGGTTAGAGACATCTTCACGCTGTGTCCTCCCATGGCAGATCATCAGCCTGACACCCCGTCTGAAAAGGCCACTAGTCCCGTTCAGGAGGACTCTGCGTTCATGGCCCGTCTCCTCCCCAAGGCCCCTCTCCAAACATGATCACACTGGGGGTAGGACTTCAGTGCGTGAATCTCAGGGGAGCGCAGCCACGCAGCCCACTGTACAAACACTGGTGGCGGGACAAGTGGGGCTGCCGTGCAGGCCTGACCCTGGCTTCAGCTGGTGGCTTGCAGAGGTGTCCCCCATCGGGGAGACCCGACCTTATTCCTGGTGTCAGTCTGTCACGGGAAGGAGCCATGAGTGAGCCAGTTCTCCCCCAGAAAGTCCATCACTAAGCCTGTCACTTGAGGCAGGATGTGAGTGGTGTAGCTCAGTGTCACCACGATGTGACACTGAGGTAACAGCCCAGGGGACTTCCTCAGGAGCAGACCCATGGAGCTGCAGCCTCAGGGCCCAAGGGCCCCCGCCGGCCCTGGTTTTCTCTGTCTTCAGTCATGACTCGGGGCCAGCAGCCTCCGAGCCTGGTGGGGAGGGCCAAGGGGAAGCTTCCAGTGCCATGAGGACTGGAAGACATCCCCCAAGGCGAGGACACTCCTGCACCGTGTCCCCAGGATGAGCTGACGCTTCTCTCCATATGTTTCTCCAAGTGGAGGGAAGGTCTTAAGGTGACCCACTGAGAAACGTGGAGACACAGGGCGAAGCAAAGTGCTGACTGCACCACAGCAGAGTCTCCACTGCAGATTCAATCAAGCCCAGCAAGGAAGGTGGTATTGAAATCCAGAGAGAGGGGACGGCTGAACCAGAGGGACGGTGGTGGGAACGGGGGAGGACTGAGGACATGAAGCTGGGGAGGACGCACACCCTACTCAGATGCGTGGGAGCAGGAATCGAGGAAGAGATTACCAGCCCAGGCGCAGGGTCCCTGGTGCCATGACTCACCCAAGAAATCCTGTGTGAGGAGTGGACTTGGAAGCAAAGAGTCATATCAGAAATTAATGAGTTAATTAGATAATCTATTGAAAAGAAAACATCTGTGAAGGAGCCTTCCTGAAGGGGCTGGGGGTGGGTGCTGGCATAAGCCACTCAGCAAACCAGAGGAGACTGTAAGAGTAACAGCCCGGGGGCATAAAAGCTGGCAGGGGAGTCCTTTCCCAAGGGCTAACAATGTCGTGCCTCTATATGGGGTCCTGGAATTGTACAGGGGACCAACAAGTGGGGAGCCAGGCTGCTCACTGTGGGGGTGAGAGGTCACATCGGGCCCCTGGGTTCAGGCCAAGATGAGCACATGTGCCGTCCACTGTGTAACACCGGGGCCATCCCTTCCAGAGGTCCCGCTCCTCTGCCATCCATGCAGCCAGAGGGCAGGAGAGGGCCTTGGCCGTGAGCGGGGCCAGCACTGCCTGCAGCCATGCACCTGGCTGGGGTGGTTCTTACCCCTCTTCTGGCACGAGGCATTCACAAGCTCCCGAGAGAGGGAGAGACCTGCCTGTGCCTTGCCGCCTTCCTCCCCCAGGGCTCACACCCTGACCGTCACCAGGTTCTGAGAACGTCATCCAGGTCCAAGGGCAGCGGACAAGGTAAAAATGTACAGGGAAGCGCAGTTCCTCCACCCCCGGCCTGAGCTGCCAAGGGCCCCATGTGTGGGGGATCCCCTCCCCTCTCCTCCTAGGGTCAAGAGTCAGCCAGGAGGGCGGCCGGCCCCCCACCCCTCACTCATCAGCTGGCTCTCAGGGGGCAGCAGCTGATCCAGCCAGTTCCCTGTGGGCTGGAGCCCTGGGACCTGCACTTCATGCAGGGCTGTGACCCAGCCTTCCGGGGAGCGGGGCAGAGCTCCCCAGTCAGGCTAGTGTGGGCCCCTGGACGGCCAGTACTGCAGCCCCGCCAGCCCCTTCTGGTGGCATCTGGGCTCAGGATGGGAGTCCAAGAGTCACTGGGCCAGCCGACGCTCCCGGGGCACGGGCTGCAGAGCGGAGCGTGTGCCCTGAGTGAGTCCTGAGGCCCTCACTGACCGACTGCACGGGCCAGGCCCCGTTTGCCCTTCTTGCCCTCAGACACGGGGGCTCCCAGGCATGTTGGCTTGCATTGCCCACGGCTGCTTTCACCGTGACAGTGAAGTCCAGTGCCTGGGCAGAGACCGCAGGTGGCCTGCAAAGCCTGAAGTATTTACTAGCTTGCTCTTTGCAGAAACGCTTACTGACCTGGTGTCAGGCAGCATCGCGCCCATGCTTGGTGGCAGGCGCTGACTGTCACCCTCGGAGAGTCTCACGCTCAGGGAGGCCCCACGCCCCAGCCCGCCCCCGCCTTGCCCACCAGGTGGTCTTGGGCTCCAGCGAGACTGGAAGCAGAAGCTGCAGTGTGTCCTGAGGCACAGGCCCAGAAACCACAGGTCAGTCCCATGGCCACCGTATTCAGGGACAGGGAAGAGGCCCTGACAGCAGGCACTGGGGTGGAGTCACCGAGGGCCAGGCATCCACCGAGGGTGGAAGACTTGCCATTATCGCTACAAACATCACACAGGCACTTCCCCTGAGCTGAGCCAAGTCCAGCCAGAGGGCTCCACACAGCTTGACAGAGCGCCGGGCTGCAGGCGGGGAACACAGACCGAGCTCCACCGTGGCCGGCGTGGGGCCCTCAGGCTCGGAGCTCCCACACATGTTCCCAGCTTCCTCCCAGGCAGCAAGTCCCTCCGCTGAGGCCCAGCTCCTGCTGCTGGCCGCCTCAGAGCTGAGTCACCATTTCCCAAAGGACACTGGCAGGGCCCAGAGCCATTTATGACTCGGCTTGGCACAAAAGTATTGCCCTGCATCTGTGCCAGGGCCAGGGGCTTAGCCCTAGGAAGAGGCCTGGCGACGGGCCGGGCATCTCCCACACACACCTAGGTGGGACAGGCAGAGTGCTGCAGGAATGGATGTCCGAGCGACCCTCGCCAGCAGAGGAGGGGGGCTGGTGTCTGCCCTCGGTGGGAGGAGGAGAGGCCCCAGCAGAATGGAGCCCTGGTCACAAGGTGGCAGCCCCTGCATTAGCCTGCCCGTCACCTCCCAGTCCCCTCTCAGTGCTTCCTGGTACCCTCCCCCAAAGGAGTGACTTGGGTCCAAATCCTGGTCTCAGGGCCAGCTTTTGGGGGAAAGCCCAGGCTGAAGGATTTGTGAAAAGCATTCCAAGTAGGTAAAACAGAACAAATCATGAATGTGGGGATGGCCATGGACATGTGGACAGGCCAGCTGGGTGGGACCGGAGTCTGTGTCATTGGGCTGTGAGGGCGTCATTGGGAAGGACCCCGCCGGGCAATGTCCACAGCAGAGGCTTCGTTCTGGGACAGTGGGGCTGGGGGTCACAGCAGGGCAAGGACAGGGTCCCCTTCCTGAGGGCTGCTGCCTGTCCGTGCGTCCTCCTCTGTGGCCTGAGAGGCAGGTCCTCCCCGCAAGAATAAACCCTCTCAGCGTCCCTCATCCTGCCCTCCTGGAAATGTGGCTCCTTTGGTGAGTCTCTTGCTCTTACATCTCTGTCTCCGTCTGGGCTTCTCATTCTGAGAACTCATCTCCTACTTGCCTTTAACTGACAGGAACTTAACTATAGCAGCTCCCTGAAATATGTTTATTCATTCAGACTGTGGGCTAATCCTTGCCCTCACATTAGAATGAACTCTTTCCACTTTTGACTCTACTCCCCCCAAGCACGCTTTTCCAGCCTCGTTAATGTTGAAAGACATGCATTTATGATAACAAAATTAATTGCCTCTAAATGCAAGCCGAAGACCGATCTGACTCAACTTGAAGAGAAATGTGTCTACGGTGGGCGTTCGGAGAGGGAATGGCAGTATTCTAGGTGCCCGGCACACATGGCTCACTGAGCATTACGGGTGATTTAAGTTCACTTTCAAAAGTAATTTTGGCTAATTGGGATTTCACCTTCTGAGCTGGTTCTAGAATTTAACTCCCTTTTAAGACATGCCTAAACTTGATTTTTTTTATTGTGTTTTAATAATAAACTTTATTTTCTAGAGCAATTTTAGGTTCACAGAAAAACTTAGTGTAAGATACAGAGTTCCCTGCACCCAAGCACAGCGCTCCCCTTTACCAACACCCCTCTGGAGTGGCATTTGTCACAGAGAACCTGCACTGATACGTCATAACTCCCCAGAGCCCACAGTTTACACGAGGGCTCGCTGGGCTGCTGTGTATTCTGTGTCCTGATAAGGATTCCATTGCACATGTCCTACATTATGGTATCACACAGAGGGTTTTCACTGCCCTAAAAATCCTGTGTTCTGCCGACGCATCTCTCCCTTCCCCCCAACCACTAGTGACCACTGACCTGTTTACTGTCTCCATGGTTTGCCTTTCCCATGTGCCCTAGAATTGGAGCCATACAGCAGGTAGTCTTTCCACGTTGGCTTCTTTGACTTAATAACATGCAGTTAAGTTTCCTCTCCTTCTTTTCACGACTGGATCGCTCATTCACTTTTATTGCTGAATAACATTCCCTGGTATGACCGTATCACAATTTGTTTATCCGCTCATCTATGGAAAGACATCTTGGTTGCTTCCAAGTTTTGGCAATTACGAGTAAAGCCATCATCAACACCCATGTGCGGGTTTTTGTGCGGGTAAACACCAAGGAGCACGATTGCTGGGTGGTATGGTAGGACTGTGTTTAGTTTTATAAGGAACTGCCAAACTGTCTTCCAAAGTGGCCACCCCGTTCTGCATTCCCGCCAGCACTGAACAGAGGTCCTCCTGCTCCACACCCACGCCAGCACGCAGTGGCGTCAGCACTCTGGACTTGGGCCTCTCTAACAGGGGCCCTGTGGAGGTCATTGTTTTAATTTGCATTTCCCAGATGCCGTATGACATGGAGCATCTTTCCACATGCTCATCTGTCATCACTGTACGTCTTCTCTGACAAGGTGTCTGTTCGCGTCTTTGGGCCATTTTTTAATCAGGTTGTTCATTTATTGTTGAACTTTAAGAGTTGTTTATTTGATTTTAGTGATTTGGCCTCTGATCACAATTATGCACTCACCTTGTACACTATGGAATTTTCCCAGAAAGGCGTTTCTCTCCCTTGGAGGATTTCTAGTCACAGCTCATAAGATAACCATTTTGCATACACCTCCAACATATGATCAACAGGGAAACATGGCAGGCGGGGGGCACAGAAAAGGGGAGACTAATGGCTGTGGGAGATCACGGAAGGCCCCTCAGAGGAAGGGGCACATCTTAAGTGGAACCAACAGAGGAGTAAGACTCCACCCAGGTGAGACCCCTGGCCCTCAATACCAACTGGGGGCCAAGTCCACAGAGGAAGACTCTCCATTTGACCCCCACGAACCTACAGTTTGCATGGGGCAGGGCCCTTGTCAAACCCCCATTGCCAGGGGAGGAGGCTGTGGCTTCTGAGGGACAGACACGTTGGAGCAACCACACGTGTGGGGCAGGGCGCTGAGCCCTGAAACGTGCTCTGGTCTCCTGCTCCCAGTCAGAGTTCTACCCAGCACGCACAAAGATCTAGAATTTACAGGAGGTGTGTAAGACATTCCAGAATGTTAGCATTCTGCCAGGAGGGGCTGCACATTGCCAGGGCCTGGTGCCCGCTCTGCGCCTCCTCCGGCCTGAGCGAAGACAGATATTCGTGCCGTCTCCCGGCGCCAGGACATCTCTGCCTTGACACACACATGAACTCTGGCCCCTGGCTTTCTGCCTCCTGTTCGGACTCCCCCCACTGTGCAGTAGGTCAGCCCGCTGTCAGGGCCCAGGGTCAATGTTGTCCCAGTAGGTGGACGTGCCCACCGGGCTCCCACGGCCCTGCTGCTCTGAGCATGCAGTGCCCATCTCAGAACAGCAGTGCAAGAACAAGTCTGCAAAGTGCACTTTCATGGAGGTCAGCCACCCTCAGGAGCAAAGAGGGGCCGATGAGAGCCCAGCCAGCTCCTCCTGGCCCCCCACTGGGGCAGCCTGCTTTAACTGCTTGGATTTACTCTTTCCAGTGGTTCCATCCATGAGCATAGCTGAAATGTGAAATAGCCTGTCTGGAGTTGTTAGGGAAGATGAGGCTTCTGCTGCCTTACCTTCCTCTGCATTCCTTCCCACCTCCTCCACAGCTCATGTGAGGGACATAGATTCCTGTTTCATTTCTTCCATCAGCGCCTGGATTAATTTTCTGCTGCTGGAACAGGTGAACATGAACTTGGTACCTTAAGCAGCACTGATGTGTTCTCTTGCAGCTCTGGGGTCAGAAGTTCTAGAGTCAAGAAGTTGGGAGGACAGCGTTCCTTCTGGAGGCTGTAGGGGAGACTGTTTCTGTGCCTTTTCCAGCTCCTAAAGGCCACGGCATCCCTTGGCTCCTGGCCCCTTCCTCCATCTCCAAAGCCAGCAGCATCTTCCAGCCTCTCCCTCTGACTCTGGCCTCCACTGTCCCCGCCCCCTTCTGACTCTCCTGTAAGGACCTTGTGGTTACATGGGACGCATCGGACAATCCAGGACCATCTCCCCAGGTCAAAATTCTTAATCACACCTGCAGAGTCCCTTTTGCCATGTAAGGGAACGTAGTCCCAGGTTCTTGAGATTGGGATGTGAACATCTTAGGGGAGCCCTTATTCTGTCTGTCATACTACTTTATAACTTGAAATAATCTATTTAGGCCTCTCTACCTCATTATTTTTCAATTTTAGCAATAACTCTTGCCAAAACTACCTACTTCCTCCGCTCAATGATTTTTGTTCTGTGAACTGAGTTTACAGCACTGAGCAAAACAGGCAAAAACCTCTATCCCCAAAGAGCTTATATTCTTGTGGAAAAGAACAGATAATTAAGGGAATAAATGAGTAAATTATGTTCCCAGCACAACTGGTTTTTCTGGATGGTAATTTGGCAAAAGTCATCAAAATTTAAAATGTGTCTGCTCTTTGACCCAGCAAACACACCATTAAAAATCCATGCATAAGGCTATGTGTAAAGTCTGTTGTATTTTATAGCATTATTTAATGACAACCAACATTTGGTAATGATCTAAAATTGTATCAATGGTAAATAAATTGGAACTGGAATTTATAGATTAATATTTATTTATTCTAGGATCTGCATTCATAGCAAATCCTGTCCTCATGGAGCAGAGTCTAGCTGGACAGATCGTACAATGAGGGAAAAAGTAGTCATGTGGGTATGGAAAGTGGTGAGTGCAGTGGAGAAAGATCAAGAAGGGAGGGGGTGAGGCGTGCTGGTGGGTGTGACTTATGATCGTTTATAAACGTTTTAGAGTTGACCCTTGAACAACATGGGAGAGTGGGGGGGCTGACCCCCTGTGCAACTGAAGAACCATGTACAACTTTTGACTCCCCCAAAACTTAACAGCTGATAGCTGTCCATTAACACATATTTTGTATGTTTTATATATATATATATATATATACTGTATTCTTATACTAAAGTAAGCTAGAGGAAAAAAAATCCTTTTTTGAATTGTTATAAATCTCCCAAAAAATGTTCCTTTATATTTATTGAAAAACATCTGCATATAAGTGGATGCCTGCAGTTCAAACCTCTGTGGTTCAAGGGTCACCTGTATTTTGAAATAATTTTAGGTTGACAAGAGTTGCAAAGGTAGTCCGGAAGGTTCCAGAATGCCCTTCCCCTGCTTGCCCAGCTATTAACACATTACATAACCTGGGTACATTTACCAAGAGCAGGAAGAGAAAGTAGGCACAAATCATTAACTAGAGTCCTCTGGCACGCAGTCACATCTGAGCACAGACTTGAAGGAGGCAAGGAAGGAGCTGTGGGATAGCTGAGGGAAGAGCATTCCAGGCAGAGGGGACAGGCAGGGCAAAGCCCACAAGGTGGGAGCTGCCTGGTGATTTCCCAGACCTGCAAAATGGGCTGGAGTGGACTGAACTAGAAGAACTCAGTGCTGAGGCCCATGGGGTGTAGGCAGGCAGCGCTTGTAGGGCCTTACAGGTCTTCCTTTTCCTCTAGGTGAAGCAGGGAAACCCTTGGAGGGTTCTAAGCACAGAAGGGAAGCAACCAGATTTTACCTGGATCCTTCTGGCTACTATGCTACAGGGGAGAGGCCAAGCAGGGAGGTCACAGGGGCTACTGCAGCAATCCAGGCAAGAGGCCACGGGCGGCTTGGGCCTCAGTGGGTGAGATGAGGGATTGGATGCCAGGTATATTTTGCTGAAAATCAGAACACATCTCTTCACGGATTGGACTCACTCTGCAGCTCTTGGGGTCTGCCTTCTCTCCCCAGCACACCTCCCCACGTTCTTGCTACACCTTCTGTCGGCTGCACTGATGTCAAGGATATTCACACCTGCATTTTGTCTCGCCACCTTCACCAAGACTTCCATCCTTTGTGCAAAGGGTGATTCTGAAAATTAAAACCCTATAAACAATTTTAATCTAATTGTGAATTTTATAAATTTATAACCATTTCATTGCCAGGCAGGTAAACAGTTTCTGAGTACCATATGTATCTACCCATGTCTCCATGGATAAATTTCTAGATCATTCCCCACTGTTTGCTGCTATAAACTATGCTAAAAAGAACAAACTTGTATATATATCCTTTATACACAAATATTTTTATATTTTCCTTCACTACTTTTTTTCTTCCAGTTTTATTAAAATATAATTGCCACACAGCACTGTATAAGTTCAAGGTGTACAGCATAAAGACTTAACTTAAATATATCATGTCAAATGATGTTTGACTTACATATATCAAATCAAATATTACTGCAATAAGTTTAGTTAACATCCATCAACTCATATGGATATAAAAATAAAGGGAAAATATACTATAAACCAATGGCAACTACAGTTACCATGCTGTACATCACATCCCTAGTACTTATTTATCCAAAACTGGAAGTTTTTACCTTCTGACCCTCTTCCTCCGACCCCTCAGCTCCCCACCCCCCACCTGTGGCAGCCACAAATCTGATCTCTTTTTCCAAGTTTAGTTTTCTTCTTTCTTTCATCTGTTTTTTAGATTCCACCTATAAGTGAGATCACACAGTGTTTGTCTTTCTCTGTTTGACTTATTTCACTCAGCATAATGTCCTCTATACACACATTTTTAATGGTGGGTTTGTTGGATCTAAGAACAGGCATATTTTAAATTTTGATGAATTCTGTCAAATTATCTTCCAAAGCCCCATGGTGCTGCAATCAACAGTGATGAGAGTATTCCATTTCCCCACCCTGGATATTATCAATCTTTTACGTTGTTTCAATCTAGCAGCCTAACTAGGATATACTGCTATTTTTATTTTCCTCTATGTTTGCAAATTCAAACACCTTCTCATATTCTTATTTGCCATTTGCACTTCCCTGTCTGCAAAGTTTATGTCCATTGTCCACTTTTCTATCAGAATTTTCCATTTCCTCCCTAATTCCTAGAACACTTCTGTGCATTACTGATATATATGGATTGTTAGCTCATGCAATTCTCCCCACATCTAATGCTTGTCGTTCTAACTTTATCCATGGTGTCTATGCTGAAATGGAGGTCTTAAATGTTGGTGTCAAACATATCTATACATTCCATCACGGCTTCTGTTTTGTTATTTCTTGTACTTTAATAATTATTTATGATTGACTCTTCATTCTGGAATGGATTTTGTTCATATGGAGTGGAGTCAAGCTCTGTCTTTCCTCTTACATCCTATGAATTACCAGTGTCCCACTGCCATGTATGAATGTATCTTTCATTAAATTCTCATATATACTTATGTGCTTCTCTAAAAATCTTTATTCTGCTTCATGACTTATTTGAACTTTGTTCTAATGCCACATTTTAAAACTCTCTTACCTCTTTAGGATGTTTCCATGCTTACATTCCCCCCCCCACCACCACCATCATGGAAAACTGTATTGTAATATTGTACATTTACACTTGTACGTAAACATTAGAATCAAGTCGTGTTCCATTAAAAACAATCCCCCTAGGATGTACTGCAACCACACTGAGTAGATTAATATGACAAAAACTGGAATCTTTACAATGCTGAGTCTCCCATACAGGAAAGATGGTAGGCAACTCCATTCAGTCCACTTATTTAGTCTTCTTCATGTTTTCCATTAAAGTTTTGTCATATTCTTACACATTTTTAGTCCATCTACTGCCATGTTTGTGACTTTTCATGCTGTTGTGAGAGTCATGAATGCTGTTAATCATTACAGCTTTCAGTTGGGTCTCGACGGCACTGCTGGCCCCAGTGATGAGTGCTGCAGGCACCCATGCCCTTTGCCCTGTCACATTACGGGTGCTCTCAGCTGGGGTGGGGTAACTGCCCTCAGCCCCCAACACTGGGCTTGGCCACGTGATCCACTCTGGCCAGTAGGATGCAGTAGACAAGATGCGAGCAGAGGTTTGCAATGGGCTGGGCAGTATGGCTTGCTCTCCTATCCTCTCCACAGTTAGAGACCATCATGTGGGACCCAGCTCTGCCCTCAGCATGGGGACATGCCCAGCTGGCCCATGTGTCCAGAAGGAGAACGAATGACAAGTGGAGTGGAGCACCAGGGCCAGGTCATGTTAGAGCAGAAGCCTCCACTGAACCACAGATACATGAGGGAGGCCCACCTAGATCAGCAGACCCCGAGCCAGTCCATCAGTTGTAACAGTAAGTTTTTGCTATTCTGAAGAGGCTCATCACACAGTCATTGCCAGCTGATAACAGGGATATGTAAGTAACCTAATTCCATGTGTTGGTCCTGGTTCAGCCACTGAGTGAGCAGGCCTGAACTCTGCTAAACCTTTAGTGGGTTGTTTTCTGACTTTCTGGGTAGATAATCGCACCACACACAGTAAAGATCATCTTGTCCCTTTCTGTCCATTGCTGTGCCCCCTTTTGTTCCTTGTTCCTTTGCATTGGTAAGGTCTGTGCAAGCAGCGCCACGGTGTTGAGGTGTGTCTGAGAGCCAGGAGTGTGCTGCCGTTTGTGAATGTAGGTGCCCTGCTGGGACCCGACATCTCCAGCAGCCTGAAAACATTGCCCTGGACAAGGTAAGTCTGTCCAGAATCCCTCTCATAGGAGTGGCAGGAATGGAAGTTAGAGGTGAGCTGGCATGAATGGACGTGGGGACAGGGTGCTCATGTCGACAGGGTGGGGGTGGGGAGAGGAAAGCCAGCCATAAGACGCCCCTCACCCGGCTCCATGGACACACCCTGGAGGGTTCCCACCCCCACTGCGGGGTGCTGGGACTACCCACCTAGCATCCAAGGGTACATCCCCCCAACGCAGACCCCTGTCCACAGTCCCCACAAGACTAGGTATATAACTTGGGACCCCTCTTAGGGGATGCCAGGCCTGTGCCTCCATGGGGGCAGAAAGAGTGATGGCATCGAGAATTCCGGCCCGGGAGAATTCCCAGGTATCCGGCATTGCCTAGAGCAGTCCAGTGATTAGCTTCCTGTCTAGGAAAATACAAATAAGACCCATGAGGCATACATGGCCTTTTAAAGCCACTGTAATTTCCAACTGGGTTTATCTTGTTTATTGCCTGATACTTAATCAGCAGTGGCTTGAACACATTAGCTTTTAGTTCTCCCTCCTGTTAGGCATTTAATGACCTGTGAATGAACCCTGAGAAGATGCTACTCAAATGGAGCCCTGCCATCCCCGTGCCGGGGGGACGAGCTCCCCACCAGCCAGCTGGATGGCCAGGCCCCGGCACAGTGGCTGCTGGAAGGGGGTGTGTTCATGCAGCAAAACCGTCTCACTGCACCTCTAGGTGAGGAGGTGGGAATATGGAGGGCATGCTCAGGGGGCCATACTCAAGTAACAGTGGGTAGTAATAAAAACACCAGCGACAGGAACAGCTTCTGCTCCCTGCCACAGGCTATTCTAAGTGTGTTTCAACTCATTTTGTCCACACAATGATCTTTTAAGAAAAGGACTGTTATTGTTCTGTACAGATGAGGAAACTGAGGCAGGAGCAGGTTACAGGGACCCAGGGAGCTGGCTCTAAATTCTTCTGCGCACTCAAAGGGGTGAGGCATTTGAAGTCCCAGAAGGAAGTGGGGGATGCCTGCAAGGTGGCAGAGGGGACAGAAACAAGAAGTAAGTCCTTCGGTACTACACAGAAAAGGTGGCATTCATGTGCAATTATAGCCTTTAGTTGTATTATATATAACCTGGTTCTATTCTTTAAATTATATGTGATGGTATAGAATAGACTTGTGTTATTTAACTCTGTATGCATGTATATAGTTATTGTTATGTTAGTTATGTTATATATTATAATTATGTTAGTATGTATGTTCTATCCCTTATGTTACTGTATTTATGTATGTTATATGTTAGTATATGTTGTTATATTATTTTTATATTATAATAGAACTTATTATAATTATATTATTACATTATTTCAACAGAAACATCAAATAAGGGTTTTCCAAGCGAAACCATCAGGGCCATGGCCCCCACACCCTTCAGCAGAAGTCTCATACAGAGCGCTGCCCGGAGTGGCTGACCACACAGGGCCCGGTAGGGCCGACTGTGCTGTGGTGGAAAACAGTCTGCTGAGCCAGAGGGCCATCCCCACTTCCCGGAAAACACGTCCATAGTGTGAGACGGGGAGGAGGGTGTGAGCACCCAGGAGTGCCAGAAGCCGTGAGCCACCCCACTGCGGGAATTTTGTGCAGGGCGTCTGGCCCTGCCCAGCAGGTGGCATGAATTTCCAGCTGGGCATGCAGATTCGAGCAAGGTCCACTAGCTCAGCTCAGGATGGCTGGGAGTGGGGGGAAAGGGTTTCCTCTGCTCACCAGATCGCCACCCCCAAGGTCCTCCCTCAAGCCAAGACGCACAGAGGGGCCCCACTTTCAGCCCCAAGGTAGGACCCAGAGCTCCTCTGCAGGGTGCACTCATGGGTCCTGACTGTCCTCCGAGGGGCAGCTGTCCAGTCACCTGCAGCAGTGTGAGGGTCCATGTTTTGTCCGGGGGCTTCAGCTGCCCGCCTCACTGTGGGGCCAGACCAGCGGCCCTCACTGCTCTTTGAGGCCAAGTCCTCTGAGGATCGGCTGTTCAGCCCGTTACCAATCAATCCAGTAGAAATGGCTTCTGGCTTCAAGTCTTCATTTGTGCAGGAGACAAAGACTTCTCAGGGAAAAGTGAAGTATAAAATAGTACATCAAGAAATGCGACTGGTTTAAATTGCTCTTTTAAAAGGCCAAGGCTTGTGTGGGAAAGAAGAGATCTTAAGAGACAATGTCAAGCATTCATGCAAACTTCTGAGTCTGTTCGCTGGCCTGGGGCTCAGAGCCACTGATACCACGCTACTGCTTCTACGCTGCAAATCTCTTCTCTTTCTGCTCCAGTCTTTGACATCGGCATTCAGATTTTAAAACCTATTTGCACCTATTTAGGCTCATTTCTACGTAACTGTGTTTTCACTCATTTAGTCAGATGTCCAGCTATGACGTGCTCCTGGGCCAGCCCTCCGTTCTGCTCATCTCTCTTTCAGGGCTCTTGCCTCGGACAGAATCTTCTGGCGAGAGCTGTGGCCATCCCACCGCTCCCAGCTACCAGCAGCTCCCCGGCACCGTGACTGTGCTGGGCTTCACAGTATCAGCTCAGCTCAGGGTCGAAGGCCAGTTCCCAGGCCTGACACTGGAACAGGTGAGTGATGACCAGCCGGCGGGCCAGCCTTGGATCTCTAGCCAAGGGGATGCTGGCGTGTCCACGTGTCTGGGGGGCTCCAGGAGGTCGAGCAGGTGAACCAGCACAGCGAAGGCCGGACAGCGCCGGGAGCTCCCTGGTCTCAGGGAGTAGAACCCCCTCCTCGAGGGCTCCTTCTTGAGAGGCGCTGAGGTGCCCTCCCCACCTGGGACTGGCTGGGCTACAGGGAGCTGTGGGCTTCAGTCTTCCTCATCAGGTGCGGTCACCTCGCGCCCAGCATGCAAGGGGTCTGGTGTTATAGACATACTAACTCACCCCAGCTTCACACAGCCCGGGAGATTGTACTGTCACACTGACGTCACGGATGGGGACCCTGAGGTTAGACAGGTCCAGATGGCCCCATTCTAACCATCTGCCTCTGCGCCTCTCCCACCACATTCTCCTGCCCTCAGAGGGAGAGACATTCTCCCCAGTCCTCCACTGATGTCGTGTGTCTATGTAGTTATAATCATGTATTATGCTTTTTAGTCATATATCATTATATTACAGTTGTATTAATATGTATGTTATATATTGTTATATATTTTATATATTAGTACATCACGTTATATATTAGTGATTATGTGTTATGTTAGTGTATTATATGTTACATATTAGCATGTTATATGTGCTATATATTGGTATATTATGTATTGGTGTGTTATATACACTATGTATTAGTGTTATTTTATATATTAGTATGTCATACATGCTGTGTATTGTCATATATTAGTATATTATATGTCACATATTAGTATGTTCTGTATAAGTATGCTATGATGTCAGTGCTGTGTATTAGTGTATGTGACATGTTAGTGTTTTATATATCGGTGTATTAGGGTATCTATCTATGTCATCAGTATGTTGCATATTATATGTACTGTCCATGAGTATGTGTGTTGTTTGTTCTGGAGTCCGACCCAGAACCCCCAGAATCCAGTCACTGGCTTTTTGTTTTCCACCCTACCTCCTTGTCACCTTCTCCCCACTAGGTCCTGGGAGATCTGGGTGGGTTCGTCCCCCTCCCCTCCTCGCTGTCCCCAAGGCAGGCTTGAACTCTGCTGCTGCAGCTTCTGTTTCCTTGTGTCTGCCCTCCTCCCCTCCGATTCAGTGGCTCTTGTTTTCTGGCCTGAGCTCCCTCTGTGGCTTCCCAGCCACAATGATTCTGCTTCGTAGGTAACAGGACTTTTCCACAGGGGCCGTCTGGGTCTGTGGTGGTGCCGAGGCGAGCGCTGTCCTGGAGTCCTCTGAACGCAGCTCCTGTTGCCCCCATGTGCTGTCTTTTGAATGCCCCACAGCATTCATTTTCATCTTTGTTTACTCTCAAAGTGAGATCTGTTCAGCTGTGGTGTTGTCAGAGAGGACCGACCTTGCCCCCACTCCCCGTCACCTTACGTGACATTGAAAGCCCCTTGTCACAAGCACGGCTGTGCGGGCCACACGCCCATCCCCATCCGGGGCCCTTGGTGCTCTGACCCTGTGGAGCACAGGCAATTCCCTCAAAGCCCTGACCCCAGGATCCTTCTGCTCTGTCCCCTTAGCCCTCATGGCACTTGTATAGATTCTGCGCACACCAAGGAGCCACAATGGTGATGTCATGAGGGCCTGGTTTTGTTTTGTTTACTTTTGCCCATATGAGTCAGGATTCTGCCATTTGCAGCCTTGGCTTGTCAACCAAAGATCTTGGCCCCTGTTCCCACAGCATTTCCCTTCCTGATGCTCCGCTGTCCCTGAAAGCCTGACTCTTGGTCCCCCACCAGCCAGTGACACCCATTCTGAGGACGTGAACAAGGCCACGGGCGAGCAGACCCGCCAGGCCCCCCAGGACCCCCATACTGCATGAGTGCCAAGCTGCCCGGCTCTGGGACGGCAACAAGCATGCTGTGCGCACGTACCAGGCGTGGCTCCAAGACACAGCCGTGTGCTGGCAGAGGAGACACACTCCGCTTCTACTGCTCCTTCTGCAACAGAACCCCCCAATTTTTTTAATATAATTTATTTTATTATCATTAATCTACAATTACATGTGCAATATTATGGTTATTAAACTACCCCTTCATCAGGTCCCCCCTCACCAACCCCATTACAGTCACTGTCCATCAGCATAGTGAGATGCTATAGAATCACTACTTGTCTTCTCTGAGTTGTACTGCCCTCCCCGTGCCCCCCCAACATTATATCTGCTAATCGTAATGCCCCTTTTTCCCTCTTATCCCTCCCTTCCAGCCCATTTTCCCCAGTCCCTTTCCCTTTGGTAACTATTAGTCCGTTCTTGGGTTCTGTGAGTCTGCTGCTGTTTTGTTCCTTCAGTTTTTCTCTTTGTTCTTATATTCCACATATGAGTGAAATCATTTGATACTTGTCTTTTTCGGCTTGGCTTATTTCACTGAGCATAATACCCTCTAGCTCCATCCATGTTGTTGCAAATGGTAGGATTTGTTTTCTTCTGATGGCTGCATAATATTCCATTGTGTATAGGTACCACATCTTCTTTATCCATTCATCTACTGATGGACACTTAGGTTGCTTCCATTTCTTGGCTATTGTAAATAGTGCTGCAATAAACATAGGGGTGCATCTGTCTTTTCAAATTGGGCTGCTGCATTCTTAGGGTAAATTCCTAGGAGTGGAATTCCTGGGTCAAATGGTATTTCTATTTTGAGTTTTTTGAGGAACCTCCATACTGCTTTCCACAATGGTTGAACTAATTTGCAGTCCCACCAGCAGTGTAGGAGGGTTCCCTTTTCTCCACATCCTCGCCAACATTTGTTGTTGTTTGTGTTTTGGATGTTGGCCATCCTCACTGGTGTGAGGTGATATCTCATTGTGGTTTTAATCTGCATTTCTCTGATGATTAGCGATGTGGAGCATCTTTTCATGTGCCTGTTGGCCATCTGAATTTCTTCTTTGGAGAAGTGTCTATTCATGTCCTCTGCCCATTTCTTAATTGGATTATTTGCTTTCTGTTTGTTAAGGTGCATGAGTTCTTTATATATTTTGGATGTCAACCCTTTATCAGATACGTTTTTTATGAATATATTCTCCGATACTGTAGGATGTCTTTTTGTTCCACTGATGGTGTCCTCTGCTGCACAGAAGCTTTTCAGCTTAATATAGTCCCACTTGTTCATTTTTGCTTTTGTTTCCCTTGCCCGGGGAGATATGTTCATGAAGAAGTCGCTCATGTTTATGTCCAAGAGATTTTTGCCTATGTTTTTTTCTAAGGTTTTATGGTTTCATGACTTACATTCAGGTCTTTGATCCACCTTGAGTTTACCTTTGTGTATGGGGCTAGACAGTAGTCCAGTTTCATTCTCTTACATGTAGCTGTCCAGTTTTTCCAACACCAGCTGCTGAAGAGGCTGTCATCTCCCCATTGTATATCCAAGGCACTTTATCAAATATTAATTGACTGTATATGTTTGGGTTAATGTTTGGATTTTCTATTCTGTTCCACTGGTCTGTGGGTCTGTTTTTGTGCCAATACCAAATTGTCTTGATTACTGTGGCTTTGTAGTAGAGCTTGAAGTCAGGGAGTGTAATTCCCCCTGTTTTATTCCTCCTTCTCAGGATTGCTTTGGCTATTCGGGGTCTTTTGTGGTTCCATATGAATTTTAGAATTATTTGTTCCAGTTCATTGAAGAAAGCTGTTGGTAGTTTGATAGGGATTGCATTGAATCTGTAGATTGCTTTAGGTAGTATAGCCATTTTGACAATATTTATTCTTCCTAGCCAAGAGCATGGGATGCATTTCCATTTGTTAGTGTCCTCTTTAATTTCTCTTAGGAGTGTCTTGTAGTTTTCAGAGTATAGGTCTTTCACTTCCTTCGTTAAGTCTAAGAACCCCCAGACTCTAGCTGAGCTGCAGCCTCCCACATTAGACTCCCTTGTCCAGCTTCCTGTGCGGTGGGTGAGGCCGTGTGATGGAGTCCTGGCCCTGCGGTGTGAGGGGACGGGAGCGTGCAAGTCGCAGCCTGAGCCCTTGCAGGGAGCAAGGGAACGCTCGGGCCCTCGCCTGCTTTCTGCAGGCTGGCCTGGTACCCTGGTGAGCCATCCTGGACCAACAACGCCCCAGGGCGTGGAGCGCGACGAGAGAGAAGGGACCTGGGTGCCCCACACTGGAGCCGCTGTTCCCTTCCAGACTGTTTAAACAGAAAAAATAAACTTGTACTTCGTGTGAGCCACAGTGTTTGGGGGTTTCCTTGAAATAGCACCCCAACCCATACTCTGTTGGGTATAGTTCTCAGTAAAGGGCACTTCTGTCCCCTCTGTGTGCTTTGGGGGAGAGATATCATGCAGGGTGGGGCGCCAGGGGGTTGTTAAGACTAAGTTTCTGCTCTGCAACCTTTAGATTCCTCCCCTATTACAAACAATTGTGGGCACAGTGGCTCTTGTCTCATAAGCCAAGAGAAACACTTGTTCATCCCCAGAAGTCACAAAGGGTGACAAAGATGGTGGCATGTGGGGGTCTCCCAGAGGCAGGAGACCAGCCAAGCACCTCCCCAGAATTCTGGACGCTCACATGGGTACCGCCATGGCGGCGCTGGCACAGGTCACAGCGCAGAACGGAGCCCCTGCCCCACAGCCGGCCCTCCGGCAGCAAGGCAGGCTCACACCCTGGGGAGGGTCTCCACGGCTGTTCCGAGTCCCTCACTCTACCGTTCACCACATGTGTGCTCTGCAGGGGGAAGAAGCTAAAATCCAGAGAGGTTTAAGACCTTCACCAAAGGGGTGGAGTGAGAATCAGGAGACACCCCCACCCCTTCACATCACACCCCTGCTCCCTCTGCTTTGCCCTTCCTACTAGCCCTCTCTTAGTGACACCTCCAGGAAGCAGAGGCCTGGACTGTGCTGCTTACCCCAGGCAGGGGCCTGACAAGGGTGCCAACATGGGCATCAGGTGGGCAGTCTGGAGCCCAGACTGGGGGTGATGGTGTGGACTGCCCTGCACACACGGCCAGCCTAGCCTCAGCCCAGATAGAAGGTAGGGCAGGGACTGCGGACTCAGAGTGAGCCGGCTTTGGGGGACACACACAGATGAAGCAAACAGCATTCCAGGTCGGTGCATGAGCTCCCAGCCTTGTCCTCACCTGTGTGACCACCCTGACCTCCAGTGACCCACTTACCTGGGCTGAATTGTTTGTTTATGGATGAGAAAAGGTGACGTCAATGCACCTAGAAATCAATGCACTTCCCCAGAGCATGTTTGGCTCCAGAGGGTACATTTGGTCAGGGGCAAAGGGCAGAGGTCACAAGGCTGAGTCCTTTCTCCAGACCCAGGGCTGGTGAGGAGGGGGTATCCATTCTCTGGTCACCATGCAGCGTGCTGGGCTCACAGGAAGGCAGCTCCCACCCAGCAAGACACACGGCGGCGGCAGATGCTCTTAGGTCAGCAGGAATGCCTCCACCTCTGGAGGTGTGTGACGTTGTGCATGCATGCGCACATGCACACCTACACACACACACCCTCGCTTAGACATCTCTGTGGAAACCCATGGTGCCTCACCACCTGCCTCCAACCCTCCAAGGGTGTCGCTGGGAAACACCTGCCAGGACACACATCAGGCTTCTGCGGGGATTATGTCTGGAACGTGCTTGCCTCTCACTTCACGTGGACAGAACCAGAACAACCCTGTCACCGTGGTCACTGAGTCCAGCCTGCCCTGCCCTATCTTGGCCACCCCACTGAGTCCCCTGGTCCCTGGTGCCACAGCTTTCAATCCACCTGGGATGTGTGGATGGGTCCAGACCTCAACTGTGTAAGCACACGGCAGGGCCCCCAAACATCTGGGAAAGTTTGGGAGGCCCATACCCCTAGAGCTCAGAGCAGCTGGAGGAGAGGGGAAGTGAGGGGGTGCCCGACTCCACACACTGGCCTCTCCAAGTCTCTACTTCACTTGGTCAAGATTATTAATCCATTCCCACTCACCCGTGTCAGTAGGAAGCAACATGCCATTTCCTAAGGGGAGTCCAAGAGGGGCCGTGATCTGCCCCCCAGCACACAGGGCGATCCCTGCAGCCTGGCCTGGCCCCCAGTGGCTTCCCATAACTGACCCCGGGACAGGGGGTGGATCTGGTTGGTGGAGGGGAGAGAGAGCCTTCTGGGAAACTGAAGTGCACACAAGCCCAGTAGCTGGCGTGGAGGTGGGGCTGTGTGGGAACCCTGCACCTCTGGACCAGGAGCTGGCCTCCAAAGGAGGGGCCTCTATCCCTCCAGGTACAAACCAAGGTCCCCTGAAGACTGCAGACGCCAACACAGACACTCAGGCCCCAGAATCACCACTTCCTGGCAGAGCAGAGGAAAACAGCACACAAATGCCATATTATTGAGTTCTTTTTTTCTTTTTATTGGTAAAGTAAATATATTTTTATGAAGGACCAAAGAAAATATACATAATTGTAACATATGTACACCAGCTTTATAAATTTTTTAATTTCAAATTTACACAAATGTTGATATGTTATTAAAAGATATTTTATGTAGATGTACCTATGTACAGTTTATTTACATACATTCATAGGATGTGAAATAAACCTGTCAAAACAAGCTAGCTCAATATTAATTTCTAGACAAAATAAGGAATGCATTTCTAAATCAGGATTGCGAGGCTTTATCTAGTCCTTTTATAGGAGATGCAGTCTGCACCCCTCTCCTCCCAAAGGTGACCCTGGAGGCTGGTGTCTGGATTTGTCTGGAAATAGGAGCACGGGATGCGTCACGCTGGGTACAGACACTCTGGGGCTAGCCTGCATCTGTCTTGTCTGCCCTGCACATTTAACTCAAGCACAAGCACAGCCAGCCCATCAAAGAGGAAGCTTTTCACTCCAAGTCTGCTTCTGCTGGGAGGCCAGGTCCTGCACGTCTGACACATGGCCGGCACCCCGGTAGTCGGATTTAGCCAGGCATCCCGGACAAGGCCACCCTCCACCACAGTGCAGCCCTGGGCTTCTGGCCCGCCCCCTTCCTCCCAGCATGGCTCCCTCTGGGAACGGACATTTCAAAACTGCACATTTCTTCTTCCCAAGCAATAAAGTGCTGGCCTGGGGCCCAGCCAGGGAGCCCAGAGAGAGAAGGGCCAGGCCCGTGGCCGCTGCAGCAGAGGCTGGCCGGCTGGAAGGCACAAGGCACAAAGGTGGGGCGGCAGGCGTCCTGCCCAGGTGTGGGGCGCGGGCCCGGCTCCAGCTTCCGGGAAAGGCAGTAGGTGGGGGGCTCTGGGTTCATGCCTCCCACGCCAGCCCCCTCTCCCGGCAGTCCCCGGTTTTCAGAAGGTGGGTTGGTAACATTGTCACGTCCCCCTGGAGGAGGCAAATAAATTATTGCTACAAAATAAAGGGCGGGGGTGGGGGGGCCGCCGGCTGCGCTCAGTTCGCGGTTCGCACTGCGGCACGGCTGCTCCGGGGGAAGCGGTGCACCTTGATGTGCTTGGAGAGGTGGTCGCTCCGCGCGAACTTCTTCTCGCACACGGGACACTGGTAGGGCTTCACGCCCGAGTGGGAGCGCCGGTGCCGTGACAGCTCGTCGGAGCGTGAGAATCTGCGGGACACGGCCGGGGGTCAGCCAGGCAGGGCCCACCTGCCTGGCGCCCACCTCCAAGGGCTTCTGAGTGCGTGTTGGGGGTGGGGGGAGTCACTGTCCCAAGCCCTGACGCCCCTCCAGGATGGAGCACCCTTCTCCTGCACCCGGGCCTAGTGTGCACCCACCAGGCCCTCAAGCCCACCAGAGCTGGGGAGGCATGCTCCCACACCGCCCTCCTCCCTAGTGCAATGGGTCACCCTGGCTCTGACTGCAGCCGTGCCTCAGGCTCCCTCCTTAGACCAGGACTTGGGGCTGGGGCTTCAAAAAAGGTCTGTAGGGTGAAGCCTGTCCAGAGAGCCACGAGCCACGAGCCACAAGCCACAGGAGAGGTGTCTTCCCAGCACGCAGGGGGCTCCTGACTCCTCTCTTCCTCCACTGCAGCTGAGACAGGGTCCTCAGATTTGAGCCGCACCCCACTCCTGGACCCTGGGCTTTCCTGGAAGCTGGGCCCCCTAAGATGTCCGCAGACAAAACCACAACCCTGCTGGGTACTTCGGAGAGGGGAATGGTTCCCCTGCCACCTCCCTGTCTTGGCCTGAGCCTGCCTGGGAGCAAACGCTGCCACAGCCAAGAGGCCTCTGGGAAGGAGCAGCTCTGATGGGAGAGGTAAGGACCAGGGCTGGGCCACAGGGCTTAGGCTGCTGTCTCTGACTTGAGGGATTTGAGGCACCCCCACCCCATGGCCCGGGCTCTGGCAATGAAATTCCACTCCCCACCCAACACACACACTCCTCCTCTGTGCTCCGCCTACACTGACCTGCCCTTTTGATGTCAGTCTGTGCCCCTGTAGAAAGATGTGTCTGTCTGGCTCCCTGTGGTACCCACTGCCCCCCCCCACCAGCCCAGCACCTGGGGCACAGTAGGTGCCCGTAAGTGCGCTTACACGACAGAGGGGACACAGCAAGCTCCCATGAGGATGGAGAGCTGTTACATGGGCATTCCTCTCAAGTCCCAATGCATGCCACACACACCTGCACACTCACATGTACATACTCATGCCATTCACGTGCATGTCGCCAACACGGGTGCACTGCACACACAGGTGCGCTCACGCACATGTGCACACCACACACAGGTACACATGCACACGCCCAGTGCACACACAGGGAGCACCACGCCCAACAGCCCGGTTCCTGGACCTGGGGCCACACGGTGAGAGGTCAGTTGTATGGTGGCCTTGGAACAGCTGTCTCCAAACTGGCTGATGGGTAGGGGCTGGTAGCCACCTCTGGCCTGGCCCTATGGGTGGAGCGCTTGATCCCACGGCAGGCCAGGGAGCAGAACAATGCCTGGGAAAGGCTCAGGTGGGCAGCAGAGGGGCCTAAGCCCCAGACAGGGAGCCTGGCCTGGAGGCACAGGGGACAAGCTGGCTCAGCCACCCCTGGTGCCCAGGGCCCTGCTCACAGAGGGTAGCCAGGTTTCTGAGCTTGGAGGCTGGCACTCCACCTCACATCCCAGGCACCACTGGGGCTGGCACCCAGCAGCACTCAGAGTACTTCTGGAGTAAGGTAGACCAGCTATCCCATTTGCCAGGTGAGGAACCTGAGGCTCAGAGTGGTGGTGGCCTGGTCCAGGGTCACCAGCAAGACAGAGCAGCTGAGGCCTGAGCAGAGGGCTCAGTGCCCCTCCTGGCTGGGCCGACTGCCTTGGCGTCCACAGAGGGCCTAGCCTCTGCAACAGAGCCTGGCCAGGTGGTGTGTGTCACTGCGGCCCTGTGCCAACGAGGAAGTGGCATCAACGTGTCGTGGCAGTCAGAGCTGGGGCCTGTGCTCCCCTGCCAGGAACACCTGCGCCGGCGGGACTTGGACATGCAGCTTCTGAGCAGGGGGGCCTGTCCCGGGCAGGAGCAGCAAAGAGCCACAGAGACAATGCCACCAGCAATACCCAAGTCTTCCTGGGCCCCAGGCACCTTTCTGGCCCATGGGACTGATAACCCCAGAGCAAAGGCTCAAAGAGGACAAGGGCTTGCTGGGGTCACCCAGGAGTGGAACAGCAGGATCCACTCAGGTCCCCACCCTACTGGGAGCCCTGAGCAAACTCGAGAACATTCCAGGATTCAGTTTCCTTCCTCATCCCATGAAGACCTTGGGAGCCACCCATCTTCCAGAACTTGTCTCAGAGGTCAAAGGCAGTGACACAAGGGCCACAGCGGCCCTCTCGCTATGGGGACACCTCAGCCAAGGGAGAGCCAGGCCTGAGAGCAAGCTGTCCACCTCTAAGCCCCCACCCCACGTGAACTGAAGAACTGGGAACTGAAGGCCCCTGCCTGACACCCTCACCCACGTTCCCCCAAAGAGCAGCCACCAGAAGCCTGGGGGGCACACAGGGGCCCGAGGAGCCAGGTGGCTAAGACACAGCCCCTGCAGGCAGTGAGCTCTGCCACCTCCTGACCGGGTGTCCGTGGAAAGTCACCAAGCTCTCTGAGGCTCAGTTCCCCACCTGGAGACGGGAAATGACGGATCGGCCTCCAAAGACAGTATAGGCAGTGGGTGTTTGGAGCAGTGCTTGGCACACAGCAACAGTTCGATAACTGTGAGATCATTACCTGCGAGGAGCTTAGCACGGGGCCTGGTCCCTGGTGCACATGGGTCAGTACCAAGATTCATGCGGCTGAAGTGCAGGCCAGGGAAAGACAGGGGTCCAGCTGACTCCCGAGCAGCCCATAAAGTCAGCACCACCACTGGCACATAGCACCTGGCGTGAAGGTGCCCCTGCACTGCCAAAAGCCATTACTGTAAAGAGCCAAGCCTGGAGGACTGCAATGGGAATGCTGCCTGCTAGAGTTGTGCAGTGCACAACCTGTCCAACAGTACCTGGGGGCTCTGCCAACTGTGGGGTGGGCTCAGAGATTGCCTTGTGGAATAGGGGCAGCCAGACCAGTGGGCTTGAATCCTAGCTTTGTGGCCTCAGGCCTGTATCTCTCCCTTTTCTGGGCCCTGTGTCCACCAGGGACTGTGAGAGTACCTGCCACACAGGCCTGCTGAGAGTCATTAATATTCATATTAGCCCTGGAAGGAGGGGATTTTTTTCTGGACAGAACAGCTTGGCCATTCTGGAACAGAACGTTCTACTGTAGGAACAAAGGAGGCCTGTGTCCCAGAGTGAAGCAAGGAAACTTCTAGGAAGGCGGGCAAATGGCCACTTCCCAGACAGTTAGATCGGAATAGGCAGAGCCTGGCTTTGGCCCTGTCATGGTGCCAGAACCACATCACAGAAAGGGAAGGGACAGGGAGACTGGGTTCAGGACGAAAAGCAGAAGGAAGTGGGGGCTGGTTACCTGGGCAAGTGACGACCTGGGTCAGGGAGAGGGGGTGAGATACCATTCAGGACACAAGGGTGTGCACAGGACCCAGGACAGTGCTGGGGCCAGAACTACCCTGCCAGGATGACGGCAAGCTCCTCAGCTGGGCCACCAGGGAGAAGAGGGGGGGTGTGAGCTCCTCACATGGAGAGATGACCAGCTGCAGGTGGCCCTCCCAGGTTGAACTCCTGGCTCTGCCACTTACTAGCTGTGTGGCCACGGAGAACTTACTTAACTGCTCTGTGTCTCAATTTCCTCCTCTGTAAAATGGGGACAACATACTGAGGCCCGCATGGTGGACTTATCTGGAGCCCTGAGTTACCATGCTTGGAGTCTACCCAGTATGCATTAGGAGCTACAATTCTGTTGTTGCTACTGTGTCTCTTTTCCATTAGCCCGTAAGTGTAACACCTGAATGAGTGATGGCCTCATGAGATGAGGAGGAGAGGGAGGGACACCCAGCCGTAATAGCAGGCACATGGGGGGAGAGGGAAGGGCCAGCCATGTGGCTGC
This sequence comes from Smutsia gigantea, assembly GCA_032199065.1. Taxonomy (NCBI): domain Eukaryota; kingdom Metazoa; phylum Chordata; class Mammalia; order Pholidota; family Manidae; genus Smutsia; species Smutsia gigantea. The sequence goes on from JAVSCE010007028.1 coordinate 69,637, forward strand.
AAGCATGTCTCCTGAGGGAGAGGCAGGCGGGGCCAAGGCACCTGCCTAAGGGTGCACCCAGGGCCACACTCACTAGTTCTGTCCCTGTGGGCTCGCTGGGCCTCAGTTTCCCCCTCTGGAAAATGCAGATTAGTGCCTACAGGGTTGCTGTGAGGACTGAGGGGGCTAACACATGTGAGGTGTGCTGAATAAAGTAGGAACCATCACAAGACCAACTATAGCCACCCCAGTGGGGGAAGCACCACAGACAGTCCGCAGACAGGGCCAGACCAGGTGGGAGCCTGTGCTGCACAGGGAAGGTCAGCGAGCAGATCGTGTAGGCCTCTGGGCCAGAAGGAGAAGTTTGCATGGGAACTGAAGTGTACCAAAGTACAGGAAAAGGCCTCGGGAGGTCATGAGTTCCCCAGAACAGGGGGTATGTAAGCAAGCGTGGGGCTGGGTGGAGGGAATTCCAGCTCTGAGAATCTTAGCGCCTAGCATACAGTAGGTGGTCAGTAAATATGACATCTCGTTGCCATCATCATGGCTTCTCCTCCTCTCCTGTCCCGACCAAGCTGCCCCAAAGCTCCATCTTCCCGCCCAGCTTCTGCAAGGGCTCCCTCCGGCCTCTGACCCGCAGTTGAAGGCAATAGCCACATTTAAGGGACATGCACGTCTTGTGCACATCCCCAGGGGTTCAGAACCCCTGAAAGCCAACCAGGGACTCTCACATCCTCAGAGCAACACCCTCCCAAGAGGCAGGCACCCTCAGCTCCCAGTGCCCGTGCCTCATGTGACCCCATCAAGGCCACCCTCCACTCCAGGGGACCTTGGCAGGAGTGGCTGGAGGCATGAATGGTTCCAGTTCCTGAATCAGCTGCACAGGGGACTCACTGCACCAGAGCCCTCCCCTGCTGAGGGGTCCTGGGCAAGACCAGTGCCAGGGCTCAGACAGTGGCAGAGCTGAATCCCTTCCACAAATCCCACTCTTGATTACACCTCCTGCCACAGGGAACTCACTACCTCATGAGGCCACTGTGTGGGAGGCTGAGGCCTGCCTCCCTAAGATGCACTCTGGGCTGGAGGTCCTACATGGTCTCTGGGCCAGCCTGGAGGAAGGCAGGTCCCCTTCTCCTAGGGGAGTGGACTGAGTGGATGGCCTTGAGCAAGGACTGTGCCCTTCCACCTGTGACCCCACCCAGCCTCATCCTAGTGGAGGAGCCGCTCACCAATGCTCAGCGGTGGCCAGGATGTGGCACCCGGGAAAGGGGGCCCATCACAAGAGTTGTTCTGGAGCTCTGCTGAACTGAGAGACGCTTGCCCCTCACCAAGGAGAACGTGTTCAAGAGGAGGAGTCCCTGAGTCTGTGAGGCTGGGGGTACACCTCTGAAATGGGGTGCCACCCACGTGGAGGCAGGCAGAGCACCCTCCCTTCTCAGACTCTGACCCTGTATGAGTGACAATACCACCATGAGAAGGGACACTGCTGAGCACCCTGCACCCCTAATAGGGAGAGGTAGGGAGCAGGCCCTCCACTTTACAGATGAGGAAACTGAGGCTTGCCGGTGGAAGGCACCTGGAGGGCACACAGCAACATGGAGGCTGCCCAGGGCCGAGGCCCCTGACCACTGCCACCAGCTGCCTCCACCTGAGGTGTCATGATGTCCCGCCCTCCTACAGCTGCGTGCCTGCCCCTGCGACCTGGTCTCCTGGCTCTCCCCACTACCCCTGCCGCCCAGGGCCCACAGCAGGCTCAGAGAGGCCCATGTCATCAGCACCAGCAACCAGCACTGGGGGCTGTGCCAGCTCTCGCAGCGGCCCTGTGGCTCTGAGGGGTGCCTTTGGGGTGGTGGGCACAGAGGCTCAATCAGAAAGGGCCCCATAATCCAAGACGCTGTTTGCAAAAAGTCCCTCCCCGGGCCAGCTCAGCTCCACATGGCAAGGGGCTGCAAGAGTCCCATCGAATGCCTGAGCCACAGCTCCGTCCTGCACAGCCTGGGCAGCCGGGACTCGGCTGGCCTTTGCCGCTTCCCAAACACTCCTCCAGGGTCCTGAGGCGGGGAGGGGGTGGGGTGGGGAGCAAGGACCACGCCCAGCCCACATGCCCAGGGACACCTGTAGGCAAAGCGGGTCCCTCTGGATGTTTAGGGTGTGACTTCTCACATACAACCTCCTGGGCCCAAATCCCATCATAAAGCAGGGTTTGTGACTTGGGCGAGTTACTTAGCCTGTGGGCATCAGTCTTCTCAGCTGCAAGGTGGGAGTAAGGGTGGTGCTTACCCTGGGGTGCTGTGAGGCACAGGGCGGGCCGCGTGCCCATGGCCACAGCCCCTGGCCCACAGCCCTGGCTCCACAGTCCTCAGCTGTCCTTGGCAGCACTACAGGAGCCCCTCTGCTGTGGCCAGGCACCAACTGTAGCAAGCCTCACCTGGGCATTATAAGCTGGAGGCCAGTTGGTTTCCAGCTTTAGTGGCCAGAAGGGATAAGGAAACCTCCGGGTGGCTCTGGCCCTCCCCCAGCCCACTCCCCTCTTCCTAATCAGCCTCATCTAACGGTGGAGAACCCAGCCTTGGCCCCACACCCCACGGAGCAGAGACGAGTGGTCCACCCAACCTGTCACCCACCATACTGACCTCCAGCCGCAGCCCGGCCAGGTGCAGGCAAAGGGCTTCTCGCCTGTGTGCCGGCGCAGGTGGGCCTTGAGGTGGCTGCTTTTGGTGTACATCTTGCTGCAGCCGGGGAAAGTACATTTGTGCATTTTGATGAGTTCTGCGGCTGGGTTCTTGGGGAACTTCTGGCCCATGAGGAGACTAGTTGGGCCGGACCCCAGAGGTCCCGACGCAATGGGCTTGGCAGCAATGGGCACAGGGGCAATGCGCACGAACTTGGAAGGCAGGTTCAAGTTGGAGGAAGGCACCACCTGGGGCACGAGGGCAAAGGTCTGCCCCTGGATGTTCACCAGCAGCTGGGCCACCTTGACGCTCTCCGGGGCCTGCCCAGGGGAGGCGGGCTCCGCACCCGATTCCTGCTTCACCTGCACCGGCTGGATCTGCAGCAGCAGGGGGACGGGGCTGTCAGGGGCAGGCCCCCCACCCAGGGCCTGGCCGCTGCCCTCACTGGCGCCACCCAGTGGGGGAGCACAGCGCTCTCTCCCGCCAGACCCAGGATGGTGGTGGCTCCTGTGTGGCCCAGCCAAGAGCTGGCCACAGGCTTCTGCGTCCTTGCTGTTGCTCTCTGCGGCCTCCTTGACCCCCAGCTCCATGTTCTCCTCCAGAAACTCTTCAATCTCCTCCAGGGTGGGCTGGAAGGGCCGTGGGACGTCATCAGGATCACCCACAGGAAACTCGGGGAAGCAGAAATGCTCCTCCTTCACAGGAGCCTGTGCCCTCCGCCAGGCCCCCCGGGCCATGGGGCTGCTGCTGGCCCCAATGCTGCCACCGGCACCACCAGTGCCCAGGGTAGTCTGGGACAGCAGGAAGTCCAAGATGCTGTGCCGGCCCTCAGCCCCCGGGCCCCCGCTGCAGCAGGAGCACAGGGCTTGCGAGTCGGGGCTGGCGCAGGAGCACAGGCTGGAGGCGTCACTGTCATCCTCCGAAACGGGCGAGGGCAGCATGTGGTACCCCTGCACGCCGGCCAGCCTATCACCCAGATAACCAAGTGGGCATTTCGGCGATGAGAACGTCTCGTCCACTGGAAGCAAGTGGTCCACCATGCTGACCTGGTTGTGCTGGTGGGCGGCTGCGGAGAGGAACAAGGGAGGCCGGGTCAGGATGGCGCACTCACCTACCACCTCCTGAGCCTGCAGCCCCCTCCACGGCCAGTTCACAGCCTCCCATTGCCAAACGCCTGGGTCCTGCCTCCATCCCACCCTCGGGAGAACTCTGTCTGCAAGAGTGTTTTCTGAAATTGCACCACCTGTTTGCAAAAGAGCGCTCTCCAAGCCCATTGCACAACGAGGGTACTTCTGGTTTTAAACAGATTTTCCAGAACGACTCTGGAAAATAACACGTGTGTCCGTGAACGACTGTGAATGTACATGAACGAGAAAGTGAGTATGTGAGCAGGCCTGCTGTACCCCCAAACAGCCAAGGTTGGGAACCTGCTTGGAGTGGCTGCATTTCTGAAGACACCTGACCTCAGCTTCATTCCTGTTGAGTTCCTGGAAGGGGGTAGGAGAATGACCATTTGCCCTCTGACCCTCATGCTGTTGGGGCTTGGGAAGGGTTGCCAGACTGAGCAAATAAAAACACAGGCTGCTAGGTTAAATTTGAATTTCAGGCTTAAAAAATGAACAATTTTTAATATAAGCATGTCCTAAATATTGAATGGGACATGCTTGTATTAAAAAATTATTTTATTTGAGATTCACACTTAACCTGACAGTCTATGTTTTAATCAGGCAAGTCCAGTTCATGGCAAAAAATTAAAGACCTGACTATGTGCCTGCCCTCCCAGGCTGTTTTCTCATTGGAAGGGGGATAGCTCACCCACCCTCCAGTTCTCAGACCCCTCCAGCCTCCACTGCCTCCTCTGTGAAATGGGAAGGCAAAGACAGACCTGAACAAAATGCTCTCAACTGCATGTGGACACTTTGCTGAGGCTTCCGCAGTGGGTGGACAGGGCCCTGCCGCATGGTGATAACTCATGGGGGTGGAAGTAGACCCAGGTCCCAGAGCGCTTATAGCTCCTACCCCACTGGACTCCCTGACCACCTGGTGGGACAGAAGACCCCCGTGGCCGGCACCCCATGAAGCACTCACCACCTCAGGAAGGCCCAGATAACTCCCGTCTCCATGCTAGACCATGTGCTTCATGAGGGCAGGCTGGGCTACCGGGTCTCCACTGTGTCCCAGCTCCCAGAGTCCCAGCTGCTAGTCCCCAGGAGGGGCTCAGAGAATATCAACAGAGAGGAGAGAGCAGAGCTGTATCCTCTGAAGGCCATGCTAGGTCCGGTGTCCAAGGAGAGTCAGCAGTGTCTGGCTGTGTTGGGGCCACTTTTGTGGACTTTTGTCCCCACCCAATGACCAGTGAGGTTGAGGAAGGGGAATGTTCAGCATCTGAAGCCAGAGATTCTCTGCCACCAGGCATCGCCTCTGCACCCACCAGCATGCTGTCTTGAGGACTACTGTGGGGCTGGCACACAGCACTGTCCAACAGTCAACAGGCCAGCCACAGGTGAAGACCCCCCCAAGGCTGGGGTTATCATCATGTGACCCCGGGCAAGTCCTTGCTCTCCCCAAATCTGTGTTCCCGCCTGTTCCAGGCCCCCAATGGCCCCAGGACCTGTGATCTTAGTTCCCCACTCATCCAGGAAGCTTCACAGAGCTCTGGGAAACTAAGGCAAGGTGTCCTCGGAAAGTCTGCACCCCAGGGCAGTTTTACCAAGAGGATGTTTGGCTTTTTGATTTTAAATACTCTGCTAAGGATCTAAAACTGGGAGTTTGAAAATACACAGTTTTCATCAAATCGGTGTTGAGAAGGAATCAAAATGTCATATTAACACGAAGAGCATCAAGGCTAGGCAGAGCCTACACTCACTCAGCCCTAGAGATCCTCCACCCATCACCCACCCTCCAGGTGGGGGGCTCTGCTCCCGTCTCTGCAGCTTACAAGCTGGGCGACCTCAGGCAGATGGCACGACCTCTCTGTGTCTGGCTGGGGATGCTGCCAACAGTGCCCAGTTTCCAGATGGGTGTAAGAGTCTAGGGAGCTACAGGCTGAGTACTGAGCGACAGGGCTGACTCGCTTGCGGGCGCTGGTCAGTACCAGCCACTAGGATTAGCATCCAAATGGGTGAACACAGGGTCCTTCTGCCCCTCTGGTGTGATGCTAAGGAATCAGGGAGACTCCTGCCTTCCTGGAACCCAGGAATAGGCCATGACTGGTAGTGGGGGCAGAGCGGGCTGTGTTCCTGCCCACTTTAAACTCTCCCCTGAAATGTAATCACCAACTGATCCATATTAAGGAATTACTGTTAACATTTTAAGAGTGATGATGGTATTGAGGTTGGCATGTTCCTTTTAAAGGGAGCCTTACCTTTTAGAGATATAAACTGAGAAATCTGTAGATGAAATGATACAAAAAAGAAACAGCGGAGGAAACAAGTACAGTACAGTGGGTTGTCAGGAAACCTCCAAGAGCTTCCCAAGGAAATGTGACCCCATCCCCTCCGAACAGCCCAGCACCTGGGCCCTGCCCATCTCTCCCACGCCTCACCTCTACCCACCCCACTCCACACTGGGAGAGTGCGCACCAAGCTCAGGTGCGCCTGGGCCTCAGGCCACTGCCCTGGCTGTCGACTCTCCAAGGGTCCCTCCTCCCTGACCCCCATGTGGAAGTGCCTTATTTAGATCTCAGCTCAAAAGTTATGCCCTACAGGGGCCTCCCCTGACCACTCTCTGTTACATCATCCTGCATATTTTTCCTAGCAGCTTCCACTGCAGGAAACTATCTTGATTATTTATTTGTGTACTTTATTTTCTGTTTACCTCCCCACCAGAATATAAGCTGTTCTGACTGTTCAGTCCACTACTATATCCCAGAGTCTAAAACAGGACCTGGCAAGAAATTGGGAGGACCTGGGCCTTTAGGTGGGCAGTGAAACTAGGAGTAGAAAGGCCCAGGTCAGGCAGCAAGGGTCTTAAGGCAATGCTGAGAGGCCTAGGCTGGACCTGAGAGCCAAGAAGGGGCTCTGGGCGCTGGTGCCAGAGAGGGCACACCAGGGCGGTGACCAGCTCTGGTCCCTAAAACACTAGCACATGGAAGGGCCAGAGCCGCAGGCTGCGCGCAGGGGGAGGGGACACACTGTTCCGGGCACAGTCCCTGGCGGGACTCCGCCCCCTCCCGGGCCGGCCAGGCCTGCTGTTTATCCTCCTGGGGACACAGCGGCTGCAGGAACAACATGTAATTGATAACAAGCCCAGCGCCAGCCAAGGGCTTGCCATTGGGTCAGCGTGCAAATCACGGGGGGTGGCGGGCAGGGGCGCCCTTCAAAATAAGAGTCCCCGATCCCTGCGCCACCCGCAGGCCCCAAAGTCGCCAACCCCCGGCGTCCTCGCACCTGTAGGGCGGTGGGACCCCCCAACGAGCCACCTGATTCTGGGGACAGGGGGACGGTGATTTGAAGGGCCCAGGCATTTGGGAATTTGTCACTCCGACCGGCCGCTGGTAACTGGAGGAGGAAACAGCCCCTCTGTGTCCTGTGGAGTGGGGTAGGCGTTCCATAAGGAACACCGGGGTGCGGAGGGAAGAGGGGACCGACAGGGGGCCGCGGCGAGTGCGGGATGGCCTCTCCATTGCCTCCGCCACCGCCCCCCTGAGCCATAGCTTGGTTAATGTTCAGTCGAAGAGGGCATGGGACTGTGTGGGGAGTCGGAGTACAAGATGTGTGAACCGTGCGGTGTGCGTGAAGGGGTGTGAGTTCATGTCGTGTGACTGCGTGTGCGGGGCGTGGTGGCGGCGGCCGGTGTGGCCGTGCGGGAGGGTGTCCTTCTCCTACTCGCGGGCGGGAAAGGGAGGCGTGGGGAGCTCGCCCCGACACCTCGGTATAGCCCAGGAGCCCTAACCGCTGGGCCCCAAGCCCTCTCCCGCGCCCCCTCCCCTGGAGGCCGCTGCTGCTGTGACCGACAGTAACCCCTCCGCCACAGGCCCCTCCACCCCCTTCCCCGCCCCCGGCCGGTGGCGCGCCGGCCCGCCTGCTCCTCTCGTCAGGCCCCGCCGGGTGCCCGCCATATGGGAGAGCCGGTCGGCCAGGCGAGCACGGACACGCGGGGCCAGGAGCTGCGGTGGCGGCCGGTTGGCAACTGGGGGGTCACGTTCCCACGGCTTGTCCGACCCCTCGGCTCACCCCGCTCCTCCAGCATTTCCTCGGACACACGGGAGGAGCCTGCGGCAGAGGCGCGAGCGCCCGGCCACGAGTCCCGAAGGTGGCCAGCGCCCCCCGCGTCCCAGCCAAACCCCTGCGCGCCCGAGGCCAAGTCCACGCGGCCGTCCCGCCTCGCCGCGCCTCTCCCACCTGAACTTGGCGCACGCCGGGTCGGCGGCCAGGCCCGGCGGTCCTGAGGCCCAGCGGGCGGGGCTGGGGGCGGCGGCCTGGCTCCCGGGTCACGGCGCCGCGGGCCCGGCCTTAGATCCTGCACTCGCTCGCCCGCCGGCCCGCGGGTCGCTGCAGCGCAGCACTAGCCCGCCGCCTTGCCTCTGCGCTCACTCCCCGCGGCTCACGTGACGCCGCGGGCGCCGCAGGCTCGCAGGAGGCTCGGCCCGGGGCGCGCGCCCCATTGGCCCGTGCCGCGCGTCACGCGCCCCGCCCCGCCCCCGGCCGCACGGGCTCTATGCGGCCCGCGCGCTGGGGGTTCCGGAGCCCGAGGCCCAGCGCGGCTCCCCGCCCGCAGCTGCTTCCCAGCTCCCCACGCCTGTCCGTGGGCTCGCTGCGTGCGCTGGGGTCCTCTTCGAAAGCTCGGTCCCCAGGCGGGAACGTGAGATAAGTCTCGGGGCCTACGAAAAGCCCCGAGAGGGCACGGAAGCGCGGTCCACTGGGGGCCTGCGCCGTGAGGCAGCCCTGGCCAGTGTGCCCGCCACCCCGCTCCCAGCTCCAGTTGTGTGCGGGAGCTGAGTCTGCGGTACAGCGCCTGGCAGAGTAGGGGACTTTCCGAAGGGTACGTATTGTTGGAGAAATACGGTAGGGTCTTTCCGCTGAGCCAAGGCCGATGTGCTCGGGAAAGTGCGCGCCCGCCGCGTCCCCGGGCCTCCCGGATGGGCTGAGGACGTTTGCCGACCCCTGCCCCAGATCGGCGACTCCCCGTCTCTGAGCTGCCCTCCCGCAGACTCAGCAGTGCTTCGTCCACAGATGCTGTCCACTGACTGCTGTAGTCCGCAGAAATCCCGGGACAGGTCTGGTCTCCACTCAGAGATGGGAAGAAACGGGCACTGGGTGACTTGCCTAAGAGAAACACGTGAGCTGAGGGTGCCCGGCTCCCCGCTCCGCCCTTTAACCCACACTCCTGCTGGGTCCTCAGCCAGCATTTTACGGATAAGGAAACGGACCGTGAGGCCACACAGCGTTAAGGAGAGAGGAGGGTTGAGGCCGAGTCTGTCGGTCTGCCCCAGGGAGCACATCTTCCAGACAACCCAGGACACTGGGCAGACAGCTCCTTCTATGGAGCTTCATCCTTTCCCCTCCTGGTCTGAGAGGTGGGGAGCATTTCCCCTGCTGCTCTCCAAGAACACTGCTAAAGCAGAACACATAGCCAGGACTTGTCTGGGCTCTCTGGAATGCCGTGGATCCGGGTTCCTAAGGCCATGCCAGCTCCCGCCCCTGCATCCTGGGGTTCTCCCTGTGCACCCATCGGTGCCAGGAATGCAGCTCCTGCTGCCACCAGGAGGCAAACTGAGGCTTGACTGGAGGGCTGTGTTGACGATGAAGAGATGATGAAGTTGTCTGCACAGTCTGAACCCTTAGGGCAGCCCTGGCCAGCATTGGCTGAACAGGTGGAATTTGCCCTGTTTTATAGAAGAGACAGAAGGTCTGGAGGGCTCAGTGACTCACTGTCTTGCCCTGTACAGGTGGGAGCCCAGCCTGTCCACACTTCTCCATATGCCCAACCTGCCATGGTCCTTTGCTCTTCATATACTCCCAGCCCAATGTTCTGCACCCCCTGAGTAAAAACCACACCAGAAACTTGGAAAACAGAGACATATCCATAGCAGCTCCAGCACACAGGGAAGCTTTGGCATGTGGCTGGTCAGATGCTGAAGAACAGAGGAAGATAAACACTGTGATTTCACTTGCACATGGAATCTAAAATAAAAACAAAAAGAAAAGTCATAGAAAAAGATCAGATTTGTGGTTACCAGAGGTTAGGGGTAGAGGAAAGGGGAATTGGAGGAAGGTGGTCTAAAGGTACAGACTTGCAGTTATAAGACAAATAAATACCTGGGATGGGATGTATACAGCTGGTGACTATAGCTAACACTGCTGTACAGTATATAGGAAAGTTGTTAAGAGATTAGATCCTAACAGTTCTCATCACAAGGAAAATTTCTCCTTTTTTTGCTTTTTCTTTTTATTGTATCTATATGAGATGATGGATGCTAACTACACTTACTACAGTAGTCATTTCACAAAATGTAAGTCATACCATTTTAGGTGATGTATGTCAAGTATATCTCAATAAACTGAGGTGGCGGGGGGAGAGAAACCAAAGAACAGCCAAGGTGCTTCTGTTACAGCTTGAGTCATATGATGTCCCTTCTTGGCTCAGAACATTCCGGTGGCTCCCACCTCACCATTAAGTCCCTGGCCTTTCTCTGCCTTGCTCTCATCACCTGAACCACTCTCACCTCCTCATGCTTCCTCAAACATCCCAGGCACCACCCTACCTCAGAGCCTTTTGCACTTGCTGTTTCCACTGCCTGCATAAGCTCTAAGCCCACAAATTACATGGCTCTGTTACCTCCTTCAGGGTTTATTCAAATGTTATCTTCTCAGATATCTTTCCCAATTAAACCACTCAACCTAAAATGTTAACACTCTCCCTAATATTTATTTCTCTGTCCTGTTTAACTTTTTTTCCATGCTTATTCTCTATTAATGTACTATATATCTCACATTTGTTTTATTTGGTTTTTGTCTCCTCCAGTGGAACGTAAGCTCCCTCAAAGCAGTGATTCCTGTCCATTTCTTATCTTCGTATTTGCTGCACCAAGCACACAGTAAGTGCTCAATTGCCGAGTTAATGAATTTTTGAAAGCCTTGAAGCAAACAGGATCAGCTTGAAAGAAATTAAGTAAGGATAGGGAGCCTACCCCAAAAGGTAAAGGAGCTGGTCACTGGAGAAATTAGGAAAACAGTGTTCCCAGAAGAGATCCAGAACACCCCGAGGCTAGTTTCCAGGCTCTGCCTTTGAACAGGTGTCTCCTACCTAGCTCCCTCTCCCCCTCCCTCCAGTGCTTACCTGGGCCTGGTTAATTCCATGCAGTCTTCAGCTATTGGCACAGCTGCACCTTCTCGGGGACCTAGTCCCCTAGCAACCTTCTCTCCCACCTCCAGACTACAGCAGGTTTCACATGCCCAGAATATAATAAAGCCTCAATAAACTTGTGTTGAGTGAATAAATGAATAAATGAATGAGTGAATGGGAACACTGACAGCCTAGTAGCTGAAGATCTACCTGAGCAGCTAGATAGAGCGTTTACCCAAGGCCATATTTAGGGAGGAAAACTCCCCCTACAGTGCAGAGAATCTGTCACTAGAATTCCTTTTCAAGAAGAAAAAGAAGCCAAGTGGTGCTCTTCAAAACAGAGGTGGCAAAGAAAGGAAACATTCCTCCTCACAGCAGTGGAAACCTATAACACACTTTCCCTCCAAGTCAGTTCCTTCTCCACTTCTACATTACCTGCACATAGAAAAGGGCTTTAAGAGGATATACGCTATATTGTTTAATTGTTTTTTGACCTTGCCTGACAGTAAAACCACTTGGGCCCAGTGCCTTTTTGGAGTGTTGATCTTTCCTCTCCCCTTAGATTTCCCTACCAAGATGCATCTGACTCTAGACTTTTGTCTCTTTTCTTATTCCTGCTTTGTGCTTTGTCTATCTTTTTAATCTGAAAAATTCAAGTATTCTTCAGTTCAGGGAAGTTTTCCTCCATTATTTCATTTCCTTTCCTCCTATATATCTGCATACATTGTTTGCTCACATTGTCTGGTCTCTGCTTAAATGTCACCTGACTGTAGATAGCTTCCTTATCACCTCATCTGAAACAGTACTTCTATTGCTATCCATTCCCTGGCCTTGAATTATTATATGTCATGGTCCTGATTTTATATTCTACACTTACTTGTTTATTGCCTGTCTTTCTCACTAACTGACGAGCTCCTTGAGAATTTGGATTCTTCACTGCTATATCCCCAGAACCTAGGACACTCCAGAAATATCTTTCTAATGAATAAAGATATTTTTTTCTATTCACTCTTTCTAAAACTGCTAGCAGATTGGTAGTGAATCTTTGGAAAAGTTCCTGGAGGGCTGGCATTGTCCCACAGGTCTTTCAGCAATCTTGTCCTCATCCATGTCCCACACCCATGCCCACACCCTCCCCCCTGCTCTCCCCAAGACCTTCAACCTTCCCTTCAGCTCACACCTGCTGGGAATCTGAACCCACCTGTCCTCCGCCAGGGAGCATTTAAAGGACCCATTCAGTGGCACAGTGGTCTGGGCTCAAAGGGACTACCTGAGGCCATCAAGCCCTGTGACCTCCTGCGGTAACTGACTTCCCCCTCTTCCTGAATGAGAAGCAACAAGTCCCCCCACCTTCAGCTCCCTTGTCCCCAGCTAAGTTTCAGGGGTCACTGGCCAGAGACCATCTCTTCTGATCAACAAAGGGCTAGGATGTGTCTGTGTCTACAAAGGAAGCATATGAGCCCCTGACCCTGTGTACTGGACACTCTGTGCCTGACCCTCCAGACCTCTCTGTCCTTTAGCACCTGCTCTGGTCCCCAGAGGCTAATCTACACCAGACCCTGAACAGGGGCCCTTCAGTTTCGGAGGGGGTAAGGCCAATGAGAGGCACTGGCACCAGACTGGAGGGTGTGAGGACCTTGAAGTCCGATTTGTCCCCTGCGGGTCACTGGTGGATGTCTGTGTGCCCTGTAACCAATGGCCACAGCTCATGTCAGGCAACCCGACAGAGCACGCTGGAGCCCCTCCTCCCCTGGCTTTTGCCCAGACTGCCTCCGCCTTCCGCTGCCCCATCCACAGGCCCATCTTCAGGCAATCCTCCTTGCGGAATATCTCCAGCTCTTAGGGAAGTAACAATGCACTGCACTTCACAGAGGCTCACTCTGTCTTATTTTCACAACACACTGATCAGTCAGCATTACAGATGAAGACATGCTGCTCAGAGGGAGTGTGTCAACTGGAGGTACCACATCACCCTCAGGGACCATACGCAGTGTCCCATGACATGGTTACGGTGAGGCCCGCACTGACACTGTCCTGGTGGGCTCCCGGGGCCAGGATGAGGGGTCTGAGCCCACAGCAGGGCCAAGGACACCCACAGCCGGGCAGGCTTGGATGAGACAGTGTAAGGATGAGGCCATGCAGGGCCTGTCCTGAGGGTGCTCACAGGCGTCTGCAATTCTGCCATTCCTGTTCTGCCAGGGGACCCATTAGTTGCTGTAGAAAACCACAGCCATGAGCCACGGACGCTCACTGCCCTGGCCTTCAGCCAGCCCCCACCTCAGTTGTTCTGTGAGGCTGGGGGCAAGCAATGTGCCCCAGGCCATTGACACAGCCCCAGAGTGTCCACACTTTCCCGGAAAAGCATCTATGAACCAGTGGCTAATACAGGTAACTTTAGTATGTGCATGCCAGGCACAGATCTAAGGGCTAACACCTACAAGTGTCTGCTATGTGCCAGGCACTGTTCTAAGTGCTTTACAACTTTTGCCTCATTTAAGCCATACAGCTGCTCTGTGCTGCAGTGTTGTTTTATCACAGCAGGGATAGCAAGCCCAGAAAACCAGAGCCAACCACTATGAAAAAGGAGCACTCAGAGCCCAAGTAAGAATTCTTGAAACTTTAACACTTCATAGGATCCTTGAAAACACAACCAAGATTGAATAGCAGGATGGACACACTTGAGAAGCAAATCCAAGTGACAGATGGATATCATAAAAGAAAAATGCCACCGCTGAGGCATCAAGGTCTATCTGGAGGGCTAGAACTCACAGCCAGAAATGAGGACACAGCGAAATCAGCACCTCCTCAGCTCTGGCAGGTGAGTGCTGACGGGGGAGCAGGGAGTTAATGAGTCACTCCTGCCTGGTTAAAGTCCTTCGAGCTTATCACATGCTTTTCAAGCCAGCCTCTAGCCAGAAGTTCCCATCTCCTTCCCCCAGGGTGCCCGTCCTGTAAATCCAGAGGAAGCAAGAGTCCTGGCCTTAGGTGAAGACACAGAGATTGATGGCATGGCATCAGCATACCAGCCTTCCACGTGCCACTCGCCAGATTCAGGGAGGAGTTCCACCGCACCTCAAAACAGTAAGGAAGACACGAACCCAAGTCAAAAAAAGACAAAATGAAACGTGCAAATGGCCAGGACATGCACAGGGAAATTTCTAACCTCACCACTGATCAAAGAAGCACAGATTCAAACAAGATACCCTTTTCTTCCAATCGACGAGAATATTTTTAAATTGTAACACTGTTGGAAAAAGGTTGAATTAGTATGTTTCCAGAAAGCAACCTTGTAATATATCTATATCTCACTTTTGATTGGGTAAGTCTATTTCTAGAAACTGATCACTTATATGCCAAGAACATCCTAACATTACTTACAATAGAGAAAAATTAGAAAGCCATGTATGTCCCACGAAAGGGAAACAGATAATGAACTATACCCCATCCCTGCAGTGGAATATAATTTATCAATTTAAATCAAGTTTTTAGAAGACTGATAAAAGTTCAAGTGAAAAAAGGATGCCTAACTACATAGGAATTAATCTACATATGATTATGTAAAGAAAAATACATTCATACAAAAAATTAGAAGTATTCATATCGATGATTTTAAAAAATATTTACATTGAGTGAAGGGATTACAAGTGATTTTTTTTTCACACTATATTTTTCACTTTTCCAGATTTTCTACAATGACTAGACATAACTTTTATAACCAGGAAAAATATTATTTCGTTGTACTTCCCTCTTGATGGTGCGACGTAGTATGTTGTTTTTGAAATAGGTTTTTCACTAATGTAAAAGGAAATGTTTTCACTGTCCCAAATATCAGAAATACAGACAAGCATTTTTAAAAAACATATTCAGAGCCACATCATTGTTAACATTTTCTTGCTGTATTACAAAAGAGGAAACAATACACACTGTTTCAAGGGTGTTTTTGAAAAGTTTTAGCTAAAGACACATCACATAAAATTTACCATCTTAACTATTTAAGTGTCACTGAAAGTACATTCACGTTGTCGTGCAAGCATCACCACTATTTCCAAAATTTTTCATCTGCCCAAACTGAGGCTTTGCCCCTATTAGCACTCACTCCCATCCAGCCCCCGCAGCCCCCACACTCCTTTCTGTCTCTGTGGATGTGACGACTCCAGGGACCCCGCAGAGGTGGAATCACACAGTATGTGTCCTTCTGGGACTGGCTTACTTCCCTGAGCAGAATGTCCTCAAGGTCCATCCGTGTGCAGCCCGTGTCAGAATGTCGTTCCTTTTAAGGCTGAACCATATTCCTTGCACGCATGGACCCATTTTATTTATCTGTTCATCCATCGACCGTCACTTGGGTTGCTTCTGGTGGATTTTTAGGACAGGACATACCTTGTGTGCTTCTTTCTCTGCCAATAATGATTGATTAGCAGCAGTCATTCAAGTTGCCTCATATCCCACGGAGGTAGCTATATCCTAATTAATTTAGCAAATCCATTCTTGAAGGACATTGATGATGTTTCCAATTTTTCACTATCATATGCAAAACTGCAATTAACAGCCCTAGTGCATAAATCTCCTCTATCCTGTTTCTTAAGCATGAATTTGGCAAGTGAGATTTCTGAGTCAAAGTGTATGTTTAGATTTGCTATTTGTGACCAACTCATCCTCCAGAGATTCTAGTATCCAGATCTCTGCCATCACTGAATCCCAGTCCCCACTTCCCATATTCTTGTCAGCACTATTACCACTTTACAGAAACTGACAGGTTTTGTCTGGTTTTGCCAGTATGACAGTTAAAAAAATAAAAGGGGCCATTGTTTTGTCTCTCTTGGATTATTGGAGTCGTGTTTTTTCCTGTTTGTGTATATGTGTGTGTGTCTGTATTTTTTCATGTTTGTTTACATATATACGGCAGTTTGCGTTTCTTCTGTGGACTGTTTATTTTGTACAGCAATACCGATGTTTTTCTTACCGACATGTAAGAACTCTTGCATATGAAGGATATTTGAACTCTGCGCATCACAGATGGCCAACCATGCTTTTGGAGCTGCAGGATTTGTTTATACTGATGTAGCTAAATGCAGTAGGGGTTCCACCTTTGGTGTCATGTTTAGGAAACCTGTCTCTTTCAGAGTTTTATATGCGTTAGTCATATTTTCCCCCTATTGCTGAGCCACACACCAACTTCTTGTACTGTCGTGGTTCTGTGTTTTCATAACCTTTTTAGTCCAGCTGGTTGGATAAATGGATGCTGAGATCAGGACTCTCCCAAGTCTGAAAGTCAAGGCCAGGCCAGCCCCGGATGCCTGTCCTTCCCTGCACACCCTTCTCGCCTTCAGCACTTTCTCCTGCAGTGCGTTGGCCCTGGGCGTGAGCTCCAGCTGCAGGGGGAGAAGGCTCTCCTGGTGCATGTCCTCGAGCTTTCTGCTGCGTGAACAGGACCTCCAGCTGTCAGGTGAGGGCGGTGTGGGACCCTGCAAGCTGCCAGCGCTGACAGGGGCAGGGAGGGCAGGACAGCCTCCACTGCACCCAGGCAACAGGCCCTCAGCCCTGCCCACCCGCATCCACTCCTCTGAGGCCCAGCTCCCACCAAGGCACCAAGCATGCAAGGCGTCCTGGGAAAATGCCTTCTGCAATCTCCCTGTTCCAAGCTGGAGACACAGTTCAGCCACTCATTCACTAGGCAGGCATTTATTAAGCACTTACGGCATACCAGGTACTGGGCATAGCAGTTAATAATAAAGGTGAGGGCCTAGCTTCTGGAGCTTTTAGTCCACGGGGACAAGCAAAGAGGCAAGTGAATGGTCATGATAACTACTCATGAGATTAAGTGCTGGGAACAGTTAATGGTGCTCACCAGCAGCTGCCCGTGTTCTCACGGAGATTCCAATCAAACACCATCCAGTAATAAAGAACGAGAAGACAGAGGGAAGCTGCTTGAGGTGGGCCAACCCGGGAGGGCCTCTCTGAGGAGATGCACTGCAGGGACGATCTGGGGGAAGAGCAGAGGGAAGGGCAGTCTTGGCTGAGGAAACAGCAGATGCAAAGGCCCCGAGGCAGGAAAGAGCCTGTCTGACTAGGGCACTGACAGGAAGCTGGGCCAGGCAGGTGGTGGGATGAGGAGGAAGCTGTGGAGAAAGGCCAATCCCCAACACTTGGCACCACAGCCCGCAATAAGACACCATCTTTGGACTCAACCAGTTTGCATGTTACAGAAACAAAAGCCTCCCACTCCCCAACCAGGGCTCCCCACAGCGAGGGCTGGTGTCTGCTATTCCCTCCGTCCTGCTCTGCTGTCGTGTCATTGAAAAGAGAAGCAAGAAAAAAAAAGGACAGAAATGCAACCCATCCAATTGACCTTGTGACCCACTAAGGGACTGCAACTGACAATTTAACAGACACTGTTCTAAAGGGCAATAAAGATTTTTGTTTGTATTCTCCGGGCAGTGGGAGTCCACTGAAGTTTAGGCAAGGGAGAAACCCAGCTTGATTGAGGTTTTTAAAAAGACCGTTCTACTGTACACAAAAAGGGCTGGGGCTGCGTATCAGCCAGCCAGCGGCCCAGAAGGACCAGACAACCCAGGCTCCATGACAATGGGTTACAGACAGGGCTCATGACAGGCGGCACAGGTGAGGGCCAGGCAGCCCCCAGTTCCTCCCATGGGAGATGGGGTGCTGTCAGCAGGGCCAGCACCTTGGCAGGAGGAGGGGAAGCACTGGACCTCCTCTATTACCCTCCCCAGCCCCCCCACCCCACCCCCACCCGTTCCCTGTGATGCCTCCTCTATTGGCCAAGCCAAACTGGGCAGCCAGGCCGAGGCCCAGGGCAGCAGCCCTGGAGCTCGGCCTCCAGCACACAGCAGAAGCCCGGGAGGGGCTGCCAAGCGGAGAGTGACCACACGGGGGACAGGCGGGAGCACAGGGACCAGGTGAGGGAATGGCGGTGGCTCAGGCCGGGGGGGTGCAGGGGAGACGGAAGTGGCCTTGAGAATGTGGGTGGCAGAACCTCAGGACTAGAGTGCATGGGACGTGGGTGAGGAAAGGGTTTGTTTCCTCTCAGGCGGTTGAAAAAACAAGATGCAAAACTGTGGTGGAGAGAGAAGCAGGGTGGGGTGCAGGGAAGAGCCCAGGTTCCAAGGCACACAGGCCTGCAGTTTAGCCTTCCCTGCCCATTGTGGGCAGGGCTGATATGCAAAATATTTCCCTGCTTGCAGGGTGCAGCTCCCAGGGCAGAACGTCGGAGCAGAGCCCGCGTGGGAGCTGCCCCCTCCCTTTACAGGGCCACAGGCAGCCCAGGGGGTCCAGGGCTGGCCCAGGGCACTGGAGTGGAGGGAGTAGGGGCCCTTAGGGCTGGGGCAGGGCTAGTACACATGGTTGAATGTTTTCCTAGCTGGTCCCTCCCTGCCAGGGCATCCTGGGTGTGTCACCCCCACAGGTGTGTCATTTGAGTTAAGGGGGATTCCGCTGGAATATTCCAAAGACAAAAGCAAAAAACTTAACAGAGGCAGAGCTCAGCCTGGGATGGCATTTGGGGTCTGGAAAGACCAGCCTAAGCCACAGGATGGAGGAAGACCCTGAGAGTGGCCACTCGCCCTGCCCTGGGACGGCGCCCCTCCACAGCCTTCACTAGGTCTCTTTCTGGCTGTTTCCCGTGCAGGTGGGAACCCAGTAGAGGGTCATGGAATCCATTTAGAAAAGGGCAATCGGCATTGTTAATAAAAATCAAAGAAAAGGATAAAGTCAGAAAGGAAAGGAAAGAGCATCAGAGTTCATCACAGGTGCCAAAGTAAGAATCGTTCTGGGCGACATGGCTTGCAGGCAAGGTCCTCACTTCTCTTCACCCACACACAGCACCCCAGATGGCCAGGTCACCATGCTGCCCTGTCCCCATCCCCTGGGACCCACGCAAGCTCTCCCCTCTCTGCCTTTCCACCTCCCTTGGCGCAGTGCATAGTCCTCTTGACTGGTTTTGTCCCCATGTTACTGAAGAGAACACTGAAGTCCAGAGATAGAGAATGACCTGTCCAGCGCCACATATCTGGACCCCTAAGCCCCCTGCACTGCTCGAGCACACAGGCAGTGTCTCCGGCAGGACCTCAGTGGGACAGAGCCTGAGGGTGGGGGGAACACTGGGTGGGGAGGGCTACACGGGGAGGTGTCCTCAAGGGGCCATGAGAGCCTTGAGGGGGCGCGCCCAGCTCCTGTGGACTCTGGGGCTCTGAGAAACCGGAAGAATGGACCGGGAAGGGACAGCGTGAAGGACACAGATGTGTGTGGTACTCCCAAGGGCAGGCTCTGTTCTGGGTACGGGCGAGAGGGCAGCAAACAAGACCGATGCGGTCCCTGCCCCCTGGCGCTTAATAAACGCCAGCAGGAAGGGGGCTTAACTGTAAGGCGGACAAGGAAAATCAGCACGAGATGGACAGAGAGCAAACGGAGCAGGAGGCAGGGTCTGAGTGCAATGTCAACAGAGGCTTCTGGCAGGAGGGCATTTGGGTGGAGGCCGGAGGAGGAGAGGGGCCAGGCAGGCTGAGTCGCACTAGAGCATCCCCTCCTGCAGCCTGTCCCATGAGAAGGCCCTGAGGTGGGACAGGCCATGAGAAGGCCAGTGCATCCAGAGGGTTGTCAGCAAAGGGCAGGTGCAGGATGGGAATTGGAGGTCAGCAGGCCTGCGGAAAGGGCTTGCTTCTGGCCCAGGGCAGTGGGAAGTTAGGCAGTGGCTCTGTTTGCTGTCCTGTGATCAGCCTGGACCTGCAGTCCAGCCCCACTGAGCTCACATCCTGTCTCCCAGTGACTCTCCTGAGTCAGCTCTGCCTGGTTCAGAACGGTGTGCCAGCCCTGTGCCGAGCCCCAGGGAGAGCACTAAGGGCATGGCAGTCTGCTCACTGCTGGGGGCAGTTGCCCTGCCAGTGGGGGCCCTGCTGGGGCAAGGGCCACGTGCATTTGATGTCAGCAGAGCAGAATTTTCTTTCTCAATCATGTAGACATCAAACAAGCCAAGTGGTAGGAAAGGGTGTTCAACGAAGAGCCAGTGTCCCTCCTGCCAGCCACCCCTCCCTGCCACAGCACCCCTTCCCTGAGGCCACTCTGTGGCCATTTCCATGGGTATGCTAAGCAGAAAAGCATGTCCATTTTTAAAGCACAAAATGGATTCTCACACACACACACACACACATGCACGCACACACACACACACACACACACACACACACTCCTTGGTCTCTGTGAGGCTGTTCCGTGTGGACACACAGGGACGTTCCCTGACCTCAGGCAGTTCCACTGCGCAGATGACTCGTCCTTCGCTGCCAGCCGCTCCTGACGGGCTTTCCCTCAGCTGCTACAGCCAGTACCCTGTGGACTCTGTTCACAGGGGAACTGTGCCTGTGGCATATCGCACTGGGCAGAGCAGGAGAAATAGGAGGCTTAGGGCAAGCATTATTCGCATCGTTAAAGTTGAATCAGTACCTGCACAGAGGCGCACTGACTCTTGACGTGAGGATCACGGAGGCGGAATTGGGTTAACTGACTCCTAACCCCTGTCCCTGGGAAGAGCCAGGTGCGCCAGCAGCCTTGGCCTGCTCCCGATCCTCTTGCAGGGTGGAGGGGCCCACTGTCTCGCCCATGCAGGGCCTGGGGCCTCACTCTGCTTGGGGCAACTGGAAGCCTCCAGTTCTGCACATCTTCTGGCCTCTTCTTCTCCAGCCTTCCCCCACCCAGCCTCAGGCCATCCTCCTTCCTCAAGGCCAAGACTTCTTCAGCCACCTGGAAATGAGCCTTTATCTGGTCTCTGGTCCGGGCTGGGACTTTTTTCCATGCCTCTGGCCACTTGTTGCAAAAGCAAATGTTTCTCATACAGCATCAGGCATGTTGCCACCGTCGGGAAGGCCAGGAAAATGCAGGGGCTTGGATGACTAGGGCCCCAGAAGTCAGGTGTGGTCTGTAGTCTGGGTACTGGGGGGTGTGGCAGTCAGCCAACGCAGGGGCTGGGGTACAGACCCCCCCCTTGCATGCAACGACTCTCAAACACGCGCCTGCGTCGGATCCCATTGTGGGGGTGGGAGGTTAACCAGACTGAGTCTCCAGCCTCCAGAGAGGCTGAACCGGGGGCCCAGGGAGTCTGCATGTTCAGGGGCAGTCAGCTGACTGAAACCCACAGTGCAGTCAGCGTCCTCAGGGCCAGGTGCTCTCTGCACATTTGGGCCATGTCAGCGAGCACACAGGCAAACATTTCCACCCTTTCCAGCAGGAGAAGACAGAAAACAAACTAGAAAGACTCAGACAGAAGATGGTAAAGGAAGGTCAGAAAGGGGATACGCCAAGGGGAAATCAGCAGTGGAGCAGGGTGACGGCCCTCAGGAGGGCCAGGCTAGAGATGTGGTCTGCGATCTGGAATGGGCCAGTCGGGCCTGGGCTTGTTGAGGAGGTGACAGCTGTCTTGAAGATAAGGAGAAGGGGAAAGAGGTAGTGCAAAGGTCCTGAGGCAGCTAGCACGGTGTAGTTGAGAAATCAAGGAGCCCAGTGTGACTGCAGCAGCATAGGAAGAGTCAAAGGAGGGGGTGAAGTTGGGTGAAGCAGAAGCCAGAGGCCAGCTGAAGACTCTCTCAGTAGTCAGGATGACGGTATGGGCAGCTGAGTGGCAGCCATGGTGTGGTGTGAATCTTTAACAGGACCCTCAGAGGGACCAAGAGCTTAGCTCAGGCCAGGCTCTGTTCCAAGCACTTTGTCAGTATTAGCTCATCTAGTGCTCACACGGCCCTATAGAGCAGGTGAGCTCATGGTCTTGGGGTCTGTTGCATAGAGGCAGAGAGGTAAAGTAAATCACCCCAGACCACACAGCTCAAAGATGGCAGAGCCCACATTTGAGCGCAGGTCCGCAGAGGCCAGAGCCCAGACTCTTGAAGAGCCACATGTTTCAGACAGAAAAGTCACAACCCCTGCCCTGAGGGGAGATGTTTGTAAAGAAAATAGGACCCTGGGCCCTCATCAGAGAGGCGGGCCAGCAGAGAGCCAAAAGGTAGGCTTGGGTCCTCTGGGCAGTCCTGGCTGCCTGTCCCCTGGAGGTGGGACTCAAGCAAGCCCCTCAAGCTCCCCAAATCTCCATTTCATCTTGTGGGGAGCGGGGACCATGACGGCAGCCACCTGGCAGGTGCTGAGGGGGTTCCTGGGTCCCAGGCACGGAGCATTGCTCAAAGGGGGCCTTAGCATTGCCATCCACCCAGGGTGGTGCAGGCTGCCTCCCAGAGTGGGTAGGCGGGCCTGAGATGGGACCACAAGGAGGGGGAGCCTGGGGCCGGGGCTGGGAGGGGCCGTTGACAGGTGGCAGCCAGGAGTGGGGTCACAGAGGGTGCTTGATAACAGAGGTGAGCCTGCATGAAGGGTCCCCAGAGGGCCCTGACCCTTTGGGACAGCAGAGAGATACAGGGACAAGGCCCCAGACACAGACCTGGCTCAGAAGCCTGACAGCTGTGTGGCTGTCATGTTTTGACCATCTGGGCCTGTTTCCTCATCTGCAAAAATAGGGAAGAAAAACGCCAGCTCCATGAGGAACCCTCTTGGCGAAGGGGCTGCCGGCTGGGATGTGACCCAACAGCTGCAGATCTGAGCTGCCCCCTGCCAGGCGCGGAGCCTGGCTGAGCTGCTTGCGAAACCCTGTATTTTAGTCCCCCCAGTCTCCTCCCTGTCAACGCCGAAGCTGCTTCTTGAGGGTAAATTTTGCAGCTTGAGCCTTTAAAAGTAGTTTCTATTTTCCGCCAGAAAGCTCTGGACAGTTTGGTATTTTTCTTCAAATGTGTAGCAAGGGCCTGGCCGCTGGGTTTTTCCCATTGGCTCCATTTGGTTTTTTAGTGGGTGTGGTCTAATCCACTCTGGCAATTTCCTGCCTAATTTGTTTCTGCCCCGAAGACGGACGCCAGAGCTAGGTCCGCTGTGTTGCCAGGCTCTGCAGCCCGTGGTCCATTCCTTCTGAATTCTGCAGTCCGTCAAGGTCGTATCCCGTTTTCACAGATCCAGTCATTTTGCCCATATTATGGCTTAACTTGGTTAGTTTTTGTTTTGCATCTTCCTTACCCACGTGCCATGGATTTGAGGCCTTCTTTTATCTCCTTAAGTCATGAAATCAGCCATTTGCTGATCTTTCCTTCTGTTTCTGTAGCATGTATATTCCAAGGGGACAATCTTCTCACCCAGCTCTCATCTACCCAGCACGCACCCGTGTGCTCCAGTACCGAAACATGCCCTGTGATGGGCCTTTTCTATGACTCCAGCACTGTGTGGGGCTTTTTTCCCACCTTTTTGCCAGCAACTTCCAAATTTCAATCTCCTCTGAACTTTGATCTTTGGCATCCAGCTGCCTGACTGCTATCTGCATGTGGATGTCTGAGACATGAGAAAACCTTGCCTATTACTGGTTTCCCCAGTAATAAGCTGGTTTGCCCAGCAGGCTCACCCCAATATGTGTGGAACCCAGGGCAAGAGTCAAGCGGAGGCCCTGCGTACCTCCCTCTCACCCTGACAGGCCCCAGCAGAGCCTCAGGGACTTGCTCACACGTGCATGGAACCCCGGAGCCAAGTGCGAGCTCTGTCCGCCTGCCCTGAGAGCAGCACGCAGGGCCTCTCCCAGGCCCAATGGGCTGCACTCCCGTGGCTCAGTCCCCCGTGGGGAGGGTCAGACCTGGAAGCAGGCTCCCAGTTGTCTGGGTGGGGAACTCTGGGGTCCTGAATCCTGAGACGTGACCCCCACCACTCTGTCTTCCTGGCCCACAGCCCCCACCAGCTGGTCACGAAGAGTCCCTTTCTGCCTCTTTCTTCCCTACTCCCCGGGGCTTCCTCCATGCCACCTCCCTCTCGTCTGGAGTCTGAGCAGCAATTATATGCCACTCTGAGCCTGGGCCACTCGGCCTTTCTGCTGCCACTCACACCCCTGCCCAGGTGCCAAGGGACAGGCCCAGGCTCACACACAGGAGCCGTCTCACCCTAGGCCCTCTGAGGCCCAAAGCCAACCTCAGATGCACCAATGAGCCTGGCCAGACCTGACGGAGAGCAGCCCTTCGGGGCCAAAATTGTGTTCCTCGGAATCTGGAGCAACGTCAGAGGCTATGGCTTTAAGCACTACCTTTTGGGAGTGGTTTGTCACAGAACAAGAGCTCCCAACACCTCCGTGCAATTCCAGCTGCTGCTGGCCATGGCCTTCCCCACCTCCAAGCTCTGGTGCTGGCTTCTGCCTGCCTGGGGCCTCCTCTCCCTGATCTTGCCAGCCTGGCTCTTTCCCAGCAACTGGCCTGTGGAAAGGCCCCTCTGACTGCCCTCCACGTAAGCTAAGCTCTGCTGTCCCTCTCCTCACCCTTTTCTGCTCCTCGGGGCCCCATCACCCTGTCACTGCACACAGCCCCTCCTCTGCACCCTCTCCAGGCCTGCCCTGGGCCGTGCATGGCGAGTGGAGAGGTGCCCAGCAGTGTCTGTCAGGGGCCAGGCCAGCCGCCCAGAGGAAGGGCCATCTGTCCTGAGAAGCAAGTTTCTCCCTCTTAATGACCAACCTCTCTGTCTGATTCTCACCTCTCTCCCCTGCCAGGCTGTGCACTCCAAGGGGACAGAGACCACCTCAGATGCCCAGCTTATACCACATGCCTGCCACATGGTCACAAGAAATGTTTGCTGAGTGAACACATGACTGAACAAATTATTTATCTCTGAGTCTTATTTTTCACCAGCACTGCCAGCATGCACAAAGAGCTGGCTCAGGGTGGGAATGCACGGTGAGCTGGAGCAAGCTGGGATGGAAAGGAGAGCACCCTGAGCCTAGAGGTCACTCCCCATGCACTCTGCTTCCTCCCCAGTGCTCAGGCCAGAATCATCTTTGGGGTCCTCCCTGGCTTCTCTGTCTCACGACCTGTCCCCAACCACTCACAGTGTGTCTGGGGCTCCAGCCACTTTTCACCACCCCCACTGCCCCTCCTGGCCCTGCTGTCACAATCCTCCTTCAAGACCATCACAATAGCCTCCCAGCCAGGCTCTGCCCCACCCCTTGTCTCTTCCCCCTGCAGCCCCCACAGTGACCCTCCAAGTCATGAGTCAGCACATGCCTTCCTCTGCCTGGAGCCCTCCATCAGCTCCCACTTCACCTGGGGAAGCTACAGGAATGACCCCCAAGGCCTGCCAACCACCTCTACCTCTGTCCCGCTCGCTCTGCACAGGACATAGGACACACGACTGCCCTCCCTCCCTGCCTCTGTCCTGCTCCCCCTCAGGGTCCGGGAGCTGGCCCTTCGCCAGGAGTCCTCTACTCCCAAGGAAGACATTGACTCACGCCCTCTCCTCCTTCAGGTCTGTTCCAAGAGGCCCTTGCCGACCACTCTGTACAAAATAACAACTCCCACCCACCCAAACCCTCCTTGCCCGCAGACCAGGCTCCGACTTTCCCCCCATTGCCTGTTCTCCAGCTGGTCTCCTGCCCATTGGGCCATTTTTGCATTGTGTCTCCAGGGAAAGGTTAGCTGTTTGAGGGGACCTTCGTTTGTTCTTTGCTGCATTCCCGTTGTGCCTGGTGGGTGGCTGCTTCTAAGTCTTCCTTGAATGACGGAAGGAATACGCTCACCCTGCTCAGGTTTGTGCCACCTCGCCTGGCAGGGGTCACTCCGAGGCCTCATGTCAAACCTCGCCTCCCCTGGCTCTGACCCAGCTGTCACAGGTTATCTTTTGCATGCTCCTGGACCCAGGGCTTCCTGTGCCCACTCTGCCCAGTCCGGGGCTCAACAGGGCTCCCTTCACAGCAGTCACACTCTTCCCCCTGGTGATCCCCCCTTCTGCGTCATCAGGGCCAGTTGTGGCTACACAGTGACGGTTGCATTTCTGGTTGTCACTAAGCCGCACTGTGTTCCAGAACCCAGACCCCTAAGTCTGAACCCGGCCTCCTGAAGTAGGCATGTGGTTCTCTAGTTCAGTTTGTCAAACATTTCCTAAATCCTGGCTCTCATTCATGCTTCGGAGGAAAGAGGCCACACTCGCTCATGGTCCCAGGCTGCCACCCTTGGGGCGGCATAGGTAAGGCATGAACGGGACCGCCAGAGCACAGCAGAGGGGACCAGCCCAGGCAAAGCACTGCAGGGTATTGCTCCCCAGCGTCTGTCACCTCCACATCACTAGCCAAATCTGGCCAAACTCACCCACAGAAGCAGACCTGCCTCTGTGCCCTCTGCCCTTTGCAAGGGCAGTGCACAGCCAGTCCAAGTGCACCCCATAACCAGGAACAAATGTTAGGGCCCTGGGGAGGCATGGGAAGCTCACTGTCTTTTACATTCATTTTAAATGTTTTACGTTGGATTTGATAGGTTATGATCTCCTTAGGTGCAGGGAATAGCCTGCTTACCCTCATACCCTCAGGGTCTACTTACCTGTAGCCGGCATGAAGAGGGTAGTCTCAGTCACACTGACTATATAACAAATAACCCAAAACTTAGTGCTTTAAAATAATGACACCATTTATTTTGCTTACAAATCTTTAATTTGAGTAGGTTTGATGGGGATAGCACCTTGAGCTCTACTTGGCATCAGCTTGGGTAATTTGAGATGTGGGGGCTGAAATGACCTGAAAACTATCTTATCACATGCCTGGGAACTGATGCTAATTCTCAGTTGAGGCTTAGCTGGGGTTACCAGCTAGGGCGCCTACACATGATCTCTCCATGTGGCTTCCTCCCCACAGGGAGGCTGGGTTCCAGGACTGAGAGTCCCAAGAGAAAGAGCTTGGAGGAAACCCTATCATAATTTATGATCTAGCCTGAAAAGTCACACAACCTCACTTCTGTTGCCTTCTATAATGCAAGGCAGTTGCAAAGACTTGCTCAGTTTCAAGGAGATAGGAAATAGTCTTTGTGTCCTAACAGAGACCAGCAAGATTCTGTAAGAGCATGTGGGACTAGACCTATCACTCTGGCTATTTTGGAAAATGTTATCTGTCACAAGGGACTACAAAATGCCTTCAGCCTCCCAGGAGAAAAATTACTCCCACCAAGAATTCTGTACCCAGCTAAACTATCAATCATGTGTATATCTGGAAATGCAATTCTCAAAAGTTTACCTCCTATGACTTTCTTTCAAAAAGCAACAAGAAGAATGAGATATCACCTCACACCAGTGAGGATGGCCAACATCCAAAACACAAACAACAACAAATGTTGGCGAGGATGTGGAGAAAAGGGAACCCTCCTACACTGCTGGTGGGACTGCAAATTAGTTCAACCATCGTGGAAAGCAGTATGGAGGTTCCTCAAAAAACTCAAAATAGAAATACCATTTGACCCAGGAATTCCACTCCTAGGAATTTACCCTAAGAATGCAGCAGCCCAGTTTGAAAAAGACAGATGCACCCCTATGTTTATCGCAGCACTATTTACAATAGCCAAGAAATGGAAGCAACCTAAGTGTCCATCAGTAGATGAATGGATAAAGAAGAGGTGGTACATATACACAATGGAATATTATTCAGCCATAAGAAGAAAACAAGTCCTACCATTTGCAACAACATGGATGGAGCTAGAGGGTATTATGCTCAGTGAAATAAGCCAAGCCGAAAAAGACAAGTATCAAATGATTTCACTCATATGTGAAGTATAAGAACAAAGAAAAAACTGAAGGAACAAAACAGCAGCAGACTCACAGAACCCAAGAACGGACTAATAGTTACCAAAGGGAAAGGGACTGGGGAAAATGGGCAGGAAGGGAGGGATAAGAGGGAAAAAGGGGCATTACGATTAGCAGATGTAATGTTGGGGGGGGTACGGGGAGGGCTGTACAACTCAGGAAAGACAAGTAGTGATTCTATAGCATCTCACTACGCTGACGGACAGTGACTGTAATGGGGTAGGTGGGGGGACCTGATGAAGGGGTAGTTCAATAACCATAACATTGCACATGTAATTGTAGATTAATGATACCAAAATAAATTATATATATAAAAAAAAGCAACAAGAAGTATGCTCTCCCCAAATAAGAAAGTAGATCAAGGAAGCAGAACACACTTTCCTGCATGGATCCAATACAAGAAGGAAAGGAAAGAAAGTCCTAAGCTAACGATTATACCAGAAGCCAAGACAGCAGAAGCCAAGATGAGAGGTGCGCAGTTCCAGGAGGAATGTCTGCAGGAAAACATATACACTTACAGCACTGATGGAATATCCTGAATGCTTATCCATTAGGAATGATGTTTAGAGTGGTGGTAAGGATTAATGGTCATGACATAGAATGAGGCTGGTGACAAAGGCAATTGTATAAAATAGGGCCCAGACAGAGGCCCATGTATAGATAGATATTTAATATACGGTCACAGAAACAGTGCTGAACAGAAGGGAAAGGATAGATTTTAATATACAGTTCTGCGACAATCAGTTAGCCACATGGGAGGAAAAGTGAAATTGAATTTCCATCTCACTCTATACACACAAATAATTTCCCAAGGTATTAAAGACCAAAATGTTAAAGGTAAATCTGTAGAGGTTTTGGAAAATGGAGGCATTTACTACACACATATCTGACAAAGGATGAGTGTCCACAGCACATAAAAAACCTTTGCAAATTAACAAGGAAGAGACAAATAATCCCATAAGAAAGGGAGCAAAAGACTATATGAGGTGTTTGACAGAAGAGGGAAGCTGGCAGCCAAAAGCAATGGAAAAGAAAGATATTCCTCCTCACTCATCCGGCAGACACACAAATTAAAACCACAATGAGAAAGACTCTCCCCTCAGACTGACAAAAATTCAAAGGCCTGACAACACAGAGCACTGGCAAGGCAACAGATCAGTGGGAGCCTACATCCCTGCTGGTGGAGTGTCAGTCGGTACAACTGCCTTGGAAAATGACTTGGTATTACCCAGTAAAACAGATCGAGTGCACATCTGACCCACCAATCCCACTCACCAGACTGCACCCAAGAAAAACCCTTGCATCTGTGCATCAGGAGACATGCGCAGAATTGGTTTCAGAAGCACTGACTGTAAAAGAAAAAAAAACCTGGGCGTAACCCAAATGTCAACAGCAGTAAAACAGATCAATCAGTGGGGCTATATGCACAGGATGCAACACTACAATGCCACGCTGGGAATGGAAGTGGATGAATGTCCCAATGCTGAGCAAAAAAGCAAGTCCCCGAAGAATAAGGGCGAATGCTTCTGTTTCCATGAAGTTCACAAGCAGGCAAGACTAAAGTCGCTAAGTATACATGTGTGGATAACAACCAAAAAAGCCAGGGGATGCACCTCGCATGGTCCGGATGAGGAACCCAGGGCTTTCTAAAGAACTGTAAACCCGTTCTTAACCTGTGTATTTGTTTTTAAATACAATTATTCTTGGAACTATTCATACATTTTTATACACTCTTCTGTATGGTTCATAAATTTCATAATTTAAAAACAGAAAAAGCCAACAAGATGAAAAGTTGAGTGTTTCACTTCAGGAGGAGCAGAAAAAAATTGTACAAGGAAATCTCAGAAGGATATTTAATATACGTCATAATGTCATAATAAGGCAAAGAAAAGATTGTTTCTCAAACCCTGAGTCAACTTACTGGGAAGCCGGCAACCAGAACCCAGGATTGCAGAGGAGCGCTACATCATCACCTCCTGAAATGGGGAGTCGACTGATAATTATCTAAAACTGGTAAATCAAGAAATTGAAATTTAAACATATTACTTAGAAAAATGGAGACCTATCTCAGAAGAAACAACCAAAACAGTTTGAGAAGAGGGGAAGAGAGTCATGGGGCAGGGAAGGGCTGGTTTTTATTTTATGGCTTAAATAAATGTTTGTTGAATAAATATTTAAAAAGCAGTTGTTGGAGAAGTTACAGTTAAGTCCTTGAGAAATGCAAATTAAATCAGCTTGGGTAATTTGAGATGTGAGGGCTGAAATGATCTGAAAATTTTTTATCCCATGCCTGGGAATTGATGCTAATTCTCAGTTGAGGCTTAGCTGGGGTTACCAGCCAGGGCACCTACCCATGGCATCTCCATGTGGCTTCCTCCCCACAGGGAGGCTGGGTTCCAGGACTGAGAGTCCCAAGTGGTGGGTATTCTGGCTCTTTCTACCCTCAAATTGGCAAGAAAGATAAAAATTGATAATATTCAGGGTTGGTAAATGTTGAAGAAACTAGCACTTTCCTACACTGTAGGTGAAAATGAAATTGGCACACAAAAAAAAAACTGAAGGTCAGGTCAGCGGCACTGATCTGAATTTGAAGAGCGCCTACCCACACCTTACACGCATGCGGAGAGGCTAGCCCTTGTTTGTGACAGGAAGGACACCTGGAGGGGAGATGCAGGACTCTTGAGTGGCTCAGTCAGTCCACACGAACGTGAGCGCTCACTCTGTGCCAGGCGCTTCCTTACCATCCAGAACACAGCAGGGCGCAAAACAGACTCTGGACCCTGGTGGCGCGCATGTCCAGGTGGCAGGAGATAGAGGGAGAACAGGGGTCCCTTTGGCCGTCCCGAGGATGCCTGGGAAGAGCTCCATGACATAGTGTCTAAAAAGCAAGTCACAGGAAAGTACTCTAGGGTGCACTCAGGAAGGGGTGAATGCCAGCTGCAGAACTGAGAGTTTGGGCAGAGTGTGGACAGGACAGGAGGCCTGCTGTAGGGGACATCCTCTTGGACCGCTTTCATCGGCACCATTGGGGTTCTTGACACCCACTCCACCCACTCGTGTTCCTATTTTTTTCAAACTGTTTCGAAGCATCTATGAATCTACGATTGGGTTTGGAGTTGGTTCAAACTGGCGTTGGGTTAGGTTTTATTAAGTTTAGGAACCTTTTAAGGCATGCTCTGGTTAGCGTCAGCAGGCGGGGGGGTCCGGGTAGGAATGGGGTTTGCACTAAAAGGCCCCGCGGAGTTGTGGTAAAGACGCCTGGGGTCAGCGTCTGGGGAGGATCAGGTTCTGAGCATGAGCCTGACCCCGGACGGGAAAGAAATTCGGGGTAGGAGGGCGGGAGTAGGGTTGGAGTTGGAGTTAGGACGCAGGTCTCCAATTAGGCTTGAAACCAGACGGGTTAGAATGTTAAGGCTGTTCGCATGGGGCAGAGGGACTGCGCGGGCTTGGAGACGCCCTCCCGCCCGCGGATCTCCCCGCCGCCTGCAGAGAGAGGGCCACGGAACGCGCCTGCGGGATCCCTGCCCGGGCGCAGGGGGAGCGGGCAGCGCTCGTGTCCGTGCGCCCAGCGCTTCCAGCCCCAGCGCGCGGCCGGGGACAGCGGCCCCCCCAAACCGAGCCCAGCCAAGGTCGCGGCGGCCCTGTTTGCGCGGTCTCGCTGGACGCTTGACGTGGGCCCGCAGCGCAGTGTCTTTTCAACTTGTTTACAAGGCTACGTCAACCGGGAACCTTTTGCCGCTGCCTAGGACAAAAGGTTCCTCTTTTCTAAGTCCCCTTGGGGACGCCAAGGGCTTCACCAGGCCTGGGACGCAAGCTGGTGCAGAGCGCCACCCCGTGGTATATTTGGACAGCACGCGCCCACCCCCTGGCCCTTTCCTGGGTTTGCCCATCTATCTATACTCGCTAGCCGCCCCTATAATCTACCCACCACACAGGTCTCTGCTATCCATACCACCATCCATGCCCCCGCCCACCCACCTACACATCCCATCCTTCCATCTGCCCACCCACCACCTACCTACCAATTCATCTACCCATTCACCCATCCATCCACCACCCACCCACCTCCTTGCATATTTCCCACCCACCCACCTATCTACCCACCCACTGCATGCCCGCCCATCTACCCACCACCCTCCCACCCACCGACATATAACTCAGCCATATATGCAGGCTGTCTCCACCCATCCACGTATCTCTCCCCAGGAATTTTCATCCTTCCATGTAAATATTTCCTTCCATTCGTACCATCCTTTGACACATTTGACGAAATATTTGTGGTGCACCTTCTGTGTGCTGGGTGCTGTGCGAAGCGTTGGGGTTAGAAAGTCACAGGACACAGTTCCTGTCCTCATGGGACTGACGGCACGGCAGAGGTGACACCCCACTGCCCCAGAGTCCTTTGTGAAATAGCATTGCTTTGAAGGGGCTACAGGGCTCTGTGAGGACACACCAGCCCAGAATCAAGGCGCGGAGGGCTGAGCGGGCACTCTGTGGCCGATGGGTAAAGAGCAGCGGGGGATGAGCCGGGCAAAGGGAAGGGAGCGGGGCAGAGGACTCCACGGGGACAAAAGGCCTGGGGGCCAAGTGGGCTTCCTGTCCCTTACCCTCTGCCTCCTCTCTCTCCCTCTCTTTCCCCCTCTGTCTGTCTGTCTGTCTGTCTGTCTGTCTCTCTCGTTTCCTCTATGCCTTCAAATCTGGTTGAGTCTCAGCCCCTCTTCCTGGCTGACCACAGTCCCTCTAACCGCCTGGGTCCCCCACCCCCACCCCAAGCCTGTGGAGACCAGGTGCCGAGCTTGGCCTCTGACCTGGAGCAGTACCCCTGCAGCGGTCCCGGCCAGCGCACTCCATGCCCTGGGCCGTGGTGGCTGACCCCCGAGCTGCCGCCTTGGGTCTGCTTTTGAGAGCCTAGACTCCACCAGAGCTGCCTCCCACTGTGGGGCAGCACCAGCCCCACCCTTAAGGGGACAAGATTGGGCCTCGGCCAAGACCCTGGTGTCTCCTCTTTCTCATCTCCCATCCACATCCCCTCCCAGCACTTCCTGGAACTGCAGTCACCCAGGCCACCAACAGTCTCCTATTTGGCAAATCCAACAAACGCTTTCAATCTCTCAACCACTTGAGGAGAGCATTTCTTCCTCTTTTTAATGTATTTTAATATATTCATTGAGATAGCATATCACTGACATACCAAAAAATGTACCAATGTAAGGTGCATTTAATATACTCATAAAGCTGTGTAACCATCAACATAATCTAATTTAGAAACTTCCATCACCCCGTGGAAACCCAGCATGTCCAAGACCTGACACTGTCTGTTTCCCCCCAAACCACCCCTGCCAGGCAACCACTCATCCACTTTGTGTCTCAGTGGATTAGCCTTTTCTGGACGTTGCAAATGAAATCAAACCACACGTGGCCTCTGACTGTCTCGCACTTATAGCATGATGTTTTCAGGGCTCGTCCACGTGATGGTACAGATCAGCACGGCGTTTCATTGCCAAGTGGTCTCCCCGTGGTATGAGCATGGTTCACTCATCACTTGCTGAAAATCCACCTTGTTTCCACTTGTTGCCTATTACAGATGCTGCTGCCACAAATAGTCGTGTGCTAGTTTTCATGTAGAGATATGTTTCCATTTTTCCCGGATGTACACCTGGCAGTGGAATTGCTGGGTCATATGGTAACTCTGCGTTTAACTCTTTGAGGAACCGCCAGACATTTTTCCACAGTGACTGGGCCATTTTACAACCTCAGCAGCACTGTGTAAGGGTCCCAGCTCCTCCCCATCCCAGCCAACATGCGTTATCCTCTGCCCTTTTGACTGTAGTCACCCCAGTGGGGATGAAGTGGCATCAACTTGCACACCACTGACGGCCGCTGAGGTTGAGCCTGTTTTCATAGCTTCTTCAGCTGGTTTATCTTCTTTGAAGAGCCATCTGTCTGGATCCTTTGTTCACTTTTTAATTGGATTTTTTTTGCATTTTAATTAATGAGTTGTGGGAGCTGGTTATATATTTTAGGTACAAGTCCCTTATAGCTTTGCAAATATTCTCTCCCATTCTTTTCACTTTCTTGATAGGATCATTCACAGCAATAAAGTCCTTCATTGTGATGAAGTCCAATCTATCTAGTTTTGTTCATGTCACTTGTACTTTTGGTGTCAGAGCTATTAAGAAACTATCGCCTCACTCAAGGTTGCTAAGATGCACTCCCAGGTTTTCCTCTAAGAGTTTAGCTCTCACATTTAGGCCTATGATTCATTTTGAGTTAGTTTTTGTGTTACCATGTCAGGTGGAGCCCAGCTTCATTCCTGTACATGTGGATATCTGATTGTTCTAGCCACTTGTTGAAAAGACCATTCTTTCCCGCACTGAATTGTCCTGGGGCCCACTTTTTTGTGAAGTTCTCCATTCCTTTGACTTGCGAACAAATAGACTTGCCTGGTTTTCTTCCAGCCTCTGCCCCTTCTTTCCCTCTCAGCTGTGAAACTCCTCTTCCCTCTCTCTTCCCGCATCCAGGTGTTCCTCCACACCACCCCAGCCCTGGGTGTCATACCTGCACTCTGACGTCCCGCCAGCTCCACGTGGTACCTACCTTGTCCTCCTCCATGCTCCATGACAGTGCGGTCTCTAGGCAGCAGGTGCCAAGACAGACACTGATGCACAAGAGATTTACTGGGAAAATGTCTGTTCGGAAAAAGGGCGGGGGCAGGAGTAGGTGGGCAGAACCTCACGCCCCGCTGAAGGTCTGATTCTGTAAAGGCAGAGAAGGAAGGAAGGGAGACTGGGTAGGCAGAGCCCCCGCTGCGGCGCTGCAGAAGTCTTCCCTTGGCTGACAGGTGCAAAGCTTGGAGGAGTCCCACGTGAGGCTGACACAGCCCGGCTCTCATGCTCCCACAGCCCTCAGGCATTGGCTGTGACAAAGCAAACGCTCTAGAGACTAAAACCTCTGAACTATGAGGGTTTATTGAGAGCCTTTATGTTGGGAGCCATAGGGCACAAAAACAACAAGACTCCATTTTGTTATGACTCCATCTTGTTGTTTACTTCTTCTTGATCACTTTCGCGCCACAATTTCCCGCCAAGTGTACCCACTCCGGTCCGCCGCTTACATCAGAGACAACTGTGCATGCGCACAACTCGGTGCATGATTGGACTTTGTAGGTCGCTTCATTAGCATAATGGGCAACCAATCAGAAGGGACCACACCCTGTACTGGCTATATATTCTCTGCTCTAACCTGCAATAGAGGAGACTTGATCAGAAAGCCTGTCTTGTCTCCATCTCTCTGTCTTCTGTCCCTCATTCGCACACCCCCTCCTTAGGTCCCAGTTGGTGAACCCCGCGGCCGGGGGTTTTACGTTCGCAGACCTGCGGGTTGGGTCAAGTGGCGCCCAACGTGGGGCTCGAGGCACGGGGGAGACTGTGACGAATGCTGTTCCGGAAGGGCTGGCCAGCCGATGATTCTGAGGTCGCCACGAGAGGACCCTCGTGAGGAAAGACCTGCACTTTGGCGGCCACAGATCTACCCGCTCTGTGAGACACGCCTGAGAGGTAAGTGAACGGCGCAATCATGGGACAGACATTGAGTAAACAAGAGCTCTTTATCGTAGGGCTCAAGGACTCACTCAAGACACGAGGGATTAGGGTTTAGAAAAAATAGTAAGGTTTTTTATTTTTCTTGAAGATGCTTGTCCTTGGTTAAGCTTCACTGTGTAATGTAAAAGTTTTTATAAGTAATCTAGCATAATTGCTAAAGAGTGTGTAAACAAGTGTAACAAAATATCTTAATAATAATAGTATATTAATGTATAACTGTGTATATCTGCAAACAGCCTAAGAATTTTTGTTGTAACCAAAATTCTTAGAGTTTTGCTAAATCATTTGAAGATGTTTTATGCTCAGTCAAAATTGTGCTGTAAGGCACATTTCCAAAAATGATAAAAAGTGTTCATAAATGTATCAATCTGAAAAATGCTAATGTCAAAGTTTACAATAGCCTGTTTTTCAGTGTTCATTGAAAAAGTACCTGTTTTAATTTCTAATTAAAACTACTTAATATAATAAAGAAGATATCTCTGCTTGCTATAAAGGATGTGTTTAAAAAAAAAAGGTATAAAGAATAGAAATTCATTTTTTTGAATGTAAAAAAAGGTAACTTCTAAAGTACAAGTTTATTTAAAGAGAAAAAGCAGTAAATGTACAAAGAAAGTTGTAGAAAGTTTGTGAAAATTGATAGTCATGCTATGTGAAATTAAGGCAAATGAGTCTCAATATCAAAGGCACAGCAAGATTAGTTTTGTTTTCAGTTTAAAGACAAAGTTGTCTTAGATGTTAGCCTGCTCTTAATGTTAACAAATTGCAAAAAACTTTCTAATTGTTTATCAAAGCAATTTCTCATGCTTAAAGTCTCAATGAGTTCCCTTAAGTATTTAAGAAAATGAAATCTTCATATTAAAAGGACTGTAAGCCAAGTGTTGTTAACAACTGAATAACCGGTATTTGCATTTAAGCCTTTTTATTGTCATTCTAGTTAAATACCTATAATCGTATTTAAGCAAGTACCAAAAAAACTCTTCTGACAACTTTTCAAAATCAAATTCAAAAAAGGGTATTTTTTACCTGTAAGTAACTCTGATATTTTCCAGAGGGCCCCTGGAAAGTCTCAGAGAAATTTTCTCTTCATTAGAGAAAGCATGTGGCTATTCGGCTTATTTATCGATATATAATCTATAATCACTTGCTTAATTACGTGGAAGGCACTGTCAAAGAGAATGATGCCAAACTTTTTGCTGGATGTTTTGTGTTGCCAAAATATCCAAATTTCCTTATGTCAACTGTCTTATAGTAAGCTTTCATCAGATCTTTAGCCACTCTCATTTACAAGTCTTTTGTCATTTATAACCACTGTTTTCTAAACTAGTAAAGAGCTAGATTTCAGCCAAGCAAGTATTTACACAGGATTAAGTAAACTAAAGAAAATGATTTTGGGGTTCTTTTGTTTCAAGTGTTACTGATAGTTTTTTAAGCTTTTTCTCTTAAACTAACAACAGTTTAGTAAATGACAATACCTTTGTAAGAACAACTTTCAATAACTACTTTTATATTTCATAGCAGTATATTTGTTTGCATAAGTTCAATAAAAATCTGCTTTCCTTGTAAGAAAACCAATTAAAAACTAGTTAATTACCGAGGCTTTAACTAAAA
This sequence comes from Smutsia gigantea, assembly GCA_032199065.1. NCBI lineage: Eukaryota > Metazoa > Chordata > Mammalia > Pholidota > Manidae > Smutsia > Smutsia gigantea. The sequence goes on from JAVSCE010007028.1 coordinate 106,409, forward strand.
TACTATTCCTAAAAGACACGTGTGTAAACTCATGTTAACAGACAGCTTTAAAAAACTAAAGTTGACTTCATAAAGCCAACAAGGCCCCTTAGAAAATCTGTCCTAGTACCTTGCTTACAAAATTCCCAGCAGCCTTACCAAGTGAGTAAAGAAAGTCACTTCCTGGCAAGTGCAAGAACCTCAAAATGTCTTGGTGGTGAACTGCCCTCCTCAGCTGCTATCCCAAAGGAATTTTATAAACGGACATTAAATTTTTTTTAAAAATTGCTTTTTACTATTCCCTTACATCCTGAAGACTGTCAAAAATTTGCATTCAGTATGCCTCCTGTTAATTTTAAGAAGCCTATGAAAAAATATCATTAGCAGGTACTTACGCAGGGAATGGCCAGTAGTCCTATTCGATGTAAAAGTTTGTTGCTACACCCTTAATCACCTATCAGAAATTCTTGGCCTCAAATGTATATTATACATTACATAAATGACATATTATTGGCTGGTCAAAAAGCCCAAAAGGTGTTACAATGTTTTAGTTGTTTGAAAAAACAGCTGCATAAATTTGGGCTGCAACTTGCCCCTGAAAAAGTCCAAACCTTAAAACCTTATGATTATTTGAGGTTCAAGTTTTTCCCACAAACTATTGGCCACCAAAAAATTCAAATTTGTGTTGATGGTCTTAAAACACTTAATGACTTTCAGAAATTATTAAGAAATATTAATTGGCTGCATCCATATTTAAAGTTAACTACTAAAGAGTTAAAACCTTTGTTCAATATTTTGAGGAAAAATCCTGCTTCCCTTTTTTCTCAGAAATTAACTCCTGAGGCTCAAAAAGCTTTAAAAGTTGTTGAGCATGCCATCCAAAAACAGTTTGTTACTTATTTTGATCCTAACAGCTCATTATATTTACTTATATTTGCCACTGACGCCTAGAGAGTTGTATGGCAGTGAAGTCCAATTATGTGAGTCCATCTGTCTTATAACTCTGTGGCTACATTGATTATAATAGGAAAAAAAACAAGCAATTATTTATTAGGCAAAAAACCTAACCACATTATTCAGCCTTTTAATAAAAGGCAAAGAAATTAGTTAGACAACAATTCCAATTGGCTTCTTTCACAAGTTAGACTTATCTAAAGTATTAATAATCATTATCCTACCAGTAAATTAATAGATTTTTTACAAAAGCATGAAGTTATATTTCCTGGAGTCTCCAGGTTCCAACCCTTGAGGAATGCTGTGGCAATGTTCACTGATAGAACTTCCAAAGGTAAGGCAAGATATTATGTTACTGAGCCAATAACTTTTAATGTCCCTTGTTTATCAGCACAATTAACTAAATTAATAGCAGTTCTTGTAGTTTTCAACGTTTTCCTCAGGCTTTTAATCCGTATACAGATAGTGCATATATAGCTAACTCTCTACCATTATTGGATACTGCTAGTCAAATTAGTGCTTGCACCAAAGCAAGACAGTTGTTTCATCAGCTACAACATAATATTCTTATGAAGACACATCCCTTTTATGTTGAACACATACGTGCCCATTCTGGTCTACCAAGACCTTTGTCTCATAGAAATAATTGCATAGACAAAGCACTTATTTTTCCTGCTTTGGCAATTACACCTATTCAGCAGGCTCAACTTGACCACAGTAAATTCCACTTGAATAGCACAACCTTAAAACTGAAACATAACTAAAAAGCAAGCCCAAATGATTGTAAAGCAATGTACAAAATGTGGTCATTTGTTTCCTGTTCCACATTTGAAAGTAAATCCACGGGGCTTAATACCTGATCATATAGAGCAAATAAATGTCACTCATTTTAACAATTTTGAGAAAATAAAGTATATACATGTGAATGTTGATACTTGGTCAAGTTATATTATGGCTTCTTTACAATCTAGAAAAACAAGCAGGCATGCTATTGAGCATACTAAAAGAGCTCATTTAACCCTTAAAAATACTATAAATAAAATTAAAAAGGGGGAATGGTATCCCATAAAGGGGTCCCCTAGGAACATCTTGCTCATGCTCTCTTCATTTAAAATTTTTTAAATCTGGATGATAATGGGCGTTCTGCCGCCGATCGATTTTGGCACTCTAATACCAAACAAGACTTTGCAACATTACTCTGGCAAGATCCACTGGACAATCAATGGCATGGACCCGACCCAGTGTTGATCTGGGGACGAGACTCTTGTCTGTGTCTTCTCACAAAAACATAATGCTGCTAGATGGCTCCCTGAGAGAATGATTAGGCAAGTTAATAGTAATTCCTCCAGGGCGACACCAATGCCCTGAGAGTCGCCTTTCTTTTTGCCCTCTTACAGGATTTCAAAAGAAGCAATGGACAGTATCCTCCTCACCCTCCTCCTGCTGACGAGATTTTGCAGCCCACTTATGATACCAGGAAACTAAACTTGGCAACCCAGTCTCGTGGCACACCCATCTGCCTTACTCGGAAGGAGCAGCTAAAGCCTTGCGTCAGCAATTTCACCACCACGGTGTTTTTCACTGGAGACATGGGCATAATTACCATTCCTTACTCCTCCAGTGCAGCCAGTGGTGACATTATGTTTCTTCAAGGCAAAGACTATAACCTAGATACCAACATTTCTACAGTAGCAGCATGGTTTTGATTATTTTGGCATGCCTTTTTGATAATCAACTACCTAGAAAGAGAATAATGTTAAACTTTATTAGACTTGTTACTTATTTGCCTTGCTTTATGTACCCTTTATTGATCAATTCATTGCTTCCTCTTTCAGGTTAGATTGTATTTACTATAATCTTTAGAGATGTATGGTTTTAAGAGTCTTTTTTGTTTGGCTAATTGAGCCTTATGCTCACACTCTCCCTTGGCCCTTGAGCCTTCTGGAAAATCACCATCTTTATAAAACAACAAATCAGTACTGCCCTCTGCAGACAAACACAAGTCCACTATCATCAGCTTGATCTAATGGGCCAAAGGTATGATGTGGCCTATTGTTTTCGTGTCAAATGGCTCCCCTCTTTGAAGAACTGCATAGGATTCAGACCTATGCATATCGGCTCACCTTAAAATGAGTACGATATGGGCACCAATGTGGGTGCGAGGCTGAGCACCGCAAGGGAAGGTCCATGAACCGCCTCTGAATTCCCTGAGAGAAAAACCTGGCTTGCATGGAGGTCAGTATCAAAAATGACAATGCCCTTCCTCCCCTCCGCAAAAGATACTAAGGGCCAACGTTGACCCCCATCGATGGGGAGTCTTGGAGGAGCCAGGTCACTACTCCCCCAATTGGTTAATGCCCATCGCTGAAACAGCGAGTCTCCCTTTCTTTTATATAAAAGAAGGGAGGAGATGTTGGGAGCCATAGGGCACAAAAACAACAAGACTCCATTTTGTTATGACTCCATCTTGTTGTTTACTTCTTCTTGATCACTTTCGCGCCACAATTTCCCGCCAAGTGTACCCACTCCGGTCCGCCGCTTACATCAGAGACAACTGTGCATGCGCACAACTCGGTGCATGATTGGACTTTGTAGGTCGCTTCATTAGCATAATGGGCAACCAATCAGAAGGGACCACACCCTGTACTGGCTATATATTCTCTGCTCTAACCTGCAATAGAGGAGACTTGATCAGAAAGCCTGTCTTGTCTCCATCTCTCTGTCTTCTGTCCCTCATTCGCACACCCCCTCCTTAGGTCCCAGTTGGTGAACCCCGCGGCCGGGGGTTTTACGTTCGCAGACCTGCGGGTTGGGTCACCTTTACAGGTGTGAGCTAGACTGAGTCTGGGGCAGGGAGTTTGTACTTCACCAGCAGCAAGGCCAGCTCACAAGCAGCTTGTCTGCCAGACGCAAGAAATGGGACAGTTACAAGGGGTCTCAAGGAAAGAAAATTCTTTAAGTTCACATCAGCTACCAGTAATGAAGGCAGGAAACATCTGGGGACAGGGCTCAGTCCACAGAGCAGGCTCATGGATTGGTTGGTGATGATGGTCGGGCACCGGTCAGGCTCAGAGTGGATGCGGTGGCCCTGGGGACCTTCTAGATGCTTGTTGAAGTGACTTCATCCAGGAAGGTGGAGTTCCTGGTTAAGCTACAGCCCATGGCTATTGACTAATGACCTTCCCTGTCTCTTGCCCCCATTCACCAGCCCTTGCGTCACTTTATTTTAGGACTTCTCAGAACTTTTGCCTTATCATCTGGAAGTGGCCTGGGAAAGCACGGCCTCAGTGGGAAGCTGTGTCCCCTCCCAAATGTGCCACAACAGGGGCCTGTCAGCCAGCTGCACTACACCCCAGGCAGCTTCTGTCTGGAAAGGATACCCAAGCACACCCCCATCCATACCCATCTCAGCAAACCCACTCAGGACACCTGAGCCCAGCTGTCGCCCCCACCCCAAAGCCAGGCCCTGCCCACCCATCTCCCAGTGGAGCTGACATCGGCCTCTCTCTCTCCATCCTAACACCTCCACCTTGATTTAAGTCAGCATGGTCTCTAGCTTGGCGTTCTGGTAGCTCTCCTGGGCCCATCCTTTCCATGAAGCTAAATAAAATCTAACTAAATACCAAATCTGATCATGGCTTTGCCTTCCTTGCACTCCATGGGGAGTTGCTTCTCTGCAACAACTTCCTACCCTGGTGACCTGCAGCACCTACGGGCCTTTCCCTGAACGCGAGCACACCCTCACCCCCGCCCCTGCCTTCCCCCAGCCACCACCTCCTTCCCCACCGCACACCCCTACACTCCAGCCTCACTGGTTACTCATGCTCCTGAACTCGGGCTCACCGTCTTCCCTGATCATGGAATCCCTTGCTCATGGCCCGATCTGCCTGTTTACATCTTACACATCCTTTAACCAGGCTCCAGTCATGTCACCCCCAGGATGCTTCTCGGATGATTCAAGCCAATTTTACCCTGGCACCATGACCTCCCTTAGTATCCCACTAACACTGGTTCCCTGGACTGTGTCAAAGGTGGATGCCAGATTCAAGATGGCAGCATGAGAGGTGACACAGAGAATTCCTCCCAAAACCACAGATAGTGTGAAAATATAGTTAATACAACTAGCCCTAAAACAGCAACAGGAAAGAAGGTTGCACCAGACCGCATACAGAACTCATGAACAGAGCAGACCTCATGAAACAGGGTAACGTAGGAAAGCCTTGATTCCGCGGGACCCGAGCCGTTCCCCCACCCCAGCTCCCTGGCGGGAGGAAGAGAAACGGGAGCGAGGAGAGTTGGTGGAAGCCACTGTTAAACACCCAGCCCTGGAGGTCTGCTTTGGACCACAGACCCACATTGTGTGGTGCTCTGGAGGTTGGTGAGGTTGGGAGCTGGGACAGGCAGAGAACTTGAAAGACTGAGATTCTGGGTGTATGTGGAGGACGGGGCTCCACATCTGGCCGCTCTGGGACAAAGGAAAGTCAGGCGGTCTGAGAGGCTTCCTAGCAGCAAGAGGGCTGCTGAAGGGCTGGGGTTTGAACGGAGCTTGATGCGGCAGAGAAGGGAGAGCTGGACAAGGTTGTCTGGGCACACTCTGCCTAGCAGGTTGGGAACGTTGAGGAGCTTCAGGCTCCCCATCCCGCTGACTGCCTACTCAGCTCTGAGCCCCCCCCGCCACTGTGACACGCGGCCTGCTGCACCTTCCTCCTGGCCTGCCGGCACCTGCTCGCAAACTGGCAGTCACTGCCCTGGCACCAGGCCTACAACAGCTAGGGATGCCAAGCACAGACGCTTACACCTGTGTGCTCAGCCCACTGGCTCTGACACTGGAGACAGGCACTGCAGCTGGGAATCAGGAAACAGCTCTTTCCTCCCCCCAGGCACCAGTGCTGGCTCCCCTACAACCCCCAACCTCACTCTAGGGGCTGAGCACATGAAAAGATGCTCCACATCGCTAATCATCAGAGAGATGCAAATTAAAACAATGAGATATCACCTCACACCAGTTAGGATGGCCGCCATCCAAAAGACAAACAACAACAAATGTTGGCAAGGATGTGGAGAAAGGGGAACCCACCTACACTGCTGGTGGGAATGTAAATTAGTTCAACCTTTGTGGAAAGCAGTATGGAGGTTCCTCAAAATGCTCAAACTGGACATATATTTGACCCAGGAATTCCACTCCTAGGAATTTACCCTAAGAATGCAGCAGTCCAGTTTGAAAAAGACATATACCCCGTGTGTTTATCACAGCACTATATACAACAGCCATGAAATGGAAGCAACCTAAGTGTCCATCAGTAGACGAATGGATAAACAAGAGGTGGTACATACATATACACAATGGAATATTATTCAGCCATAAGAAAGAAACAAATCCTACCATTTGCAATAACATGGATGGAACTAGAGGGTATTATGCTCAGAGAAATAAGGCAGAGAAAGAAGTATCAAATGATTTCACTCATATGTGGGGTATAAGAACAAAGAAAAAACTGAAGGAACAAAACAGCAGCAGACTCACAGAACCCAAGAATGGACTAATAGCTACCAAAGGGAAAGGGACTTGGGAGGATGGGTGGGAAGGGAGGGATAAGGGGGGAAAAGGGCTATTACAATTAGCACACGTAATGTAGCCAGGGTGGGGGTGGGGTGGGGGGATACAGGGAAGGCACTACAACAGGAAGCAGACAATTAGTGATTCTATAACATCCTACTATGCTGATGGACAGTGACTGCAATGGGGTATGTGGTGGGGACTTGGTAATAGGGGGAGTCTAGTAACCATAATGTTGTTCATGTAATTGTACATTAATGATAGCAAAAAAAAAATAAAGCAGATGCCAAAAGTCACGCATTTTTGCCCCAGACGCCAGTCAAATCACCTGTTCATCCAAGCCAGCAGGAAACAGTCTGATGACCATGACATGAAACGCATGCCAGGCCAGGTGCCACCAGGTCAGGTGAGGCTACTGGGGCTGGGAGGGGTCCAAAAGGGATGGTGCCTCAGACTCCCTTCCAGGATTTGGCAGCTTCCCCCAACACACAGCAGGTGGAGGTTCCGCGGACCACAACTTGAACTAGGCTGATGGCCATGGCAGTGGGTAGAAGGGAAACAGTGCACGTGGTGGGTAATGCCCATGAAAAGCCCTGATTCACTGTGGAGTAGAGTGGGTGTGGCTTAGTCTTTCTCCATGTCCTGAAACCTTGAGGGTGAAGGAAGAGGCAAAAGGAAATCCAGATGCAAGAGGCAGGGATGGCATTTTACCACTAAGGTCCTACCCAGTCCCGAATGGGAGGTCCCCCAGGACCCCACTGTGTGTCTGCTTGCTGCAGGCTGGTTTCCTTCTGCTTCACCATAAGGATCCAGAGATCCAAGAGGGATTCATGGATATGTCATGTGCCGTCCAGATCTATTTACTGCAGTGAGCTGCACTACACCTGGGAGAGAGGCTCCAAGGTCAGTTTTTGTTGGTGGGCCCAGATGTCTGGCCACCCAGGGCCCACAAGTATAGGTGGGGCTGGGGAGGGACCCTGCCGGGCTGAGTGATCGGCACAGCCCCACCCCGCCCCCAGTGCCTGGCCCCACGATGTGGCCCTCGCAGCTGGCTGACCTCTCCCCAGGCTGCTGGGAAGAAGCTGGGCCTGGCAGGTAATAGCCTGGCCTGCAGAGTCAGACTGCCTGGGTTTGAATCCCAGTTCTGCCGCTTACAGGATGTGTGGGCTGGGCGAACAGTTCCATGTCTCTGACCCTCAGCTTCCTCATGGGGGTCACTGAAACCCTGCTGGGATGCCCTGCAGGCAGGCTGCACAGTACCAGGCCTGCATGTGACCTTCTCCATCGGACACGCCCCTCCGACATACACTGATGTTGGCACACACCACTATTTGAGATCCAACTAGATGCTGGGTTCTGTGCTAACCACACAGTATACCTGCAAGTCATTATTATTACCACTTTTTAGATGGGGAAACTGAGGGCCAGAGCACTAAGTAACTTAGCCACAGTCACACAACAGTGAGGGACAGAGCTAGAATGGCCGCAGCCCACCCTTTTGGTCATCGTGTCTAGTCCCTGTCTAGTGGGAGTCAGATAAACAGTTTCAGTCTGGAAAACAGAAGCCCTCAAGGAGCTTCAAAGAGAGGGAACTGGTAACACATGTAACTAAATGCCAAGATGGGAGGGTGAGGCCAACAGAAATTAGCAAGAACAAGCCCCAGGCTGAGTGAGGAGGTGGTGTTTCGGTGTCCACGAGCCACGGCTCCTGGCCGGAGCTGGAACCGCGGCAGGCCCACCTCCAGCCACGGCCGGAGGAGCCACAGGAAGCAGAGGGATGGGACAGATGCCCCGGCTTCCCCACGTCTCCTGCCCTCCAACCTCCCACCCACTGGACCAACACAGCCACCAGAGGTGGGGGTCCTGGGAAACATCACGGACAGATCTGGAGGAGGCAGGCTGTGACCTCAAGGAGCAGCACACAGGTCTGTTCCAGGGATGCTTCCCTGAGAGGTACCCTCTGAATGGAGACTTGAGAAATAAGTATTTTGCCAGCAGAATAAAGGACATTCCCAAAGCAGGGAATGATAGAAACAAAGGCATGGAGTCAGTGTTGCAGGGGCCACCCAAGACCTCGTGCCACAGAGAGCAGACTCAAGCTGCTCGTCCTTCTGGAAGACCACCTTCCCAGGTTGGGGGACCCCCACCTCCCACCAGAGGTGCTCTTTCTTAGCCTCCCTTGCATCCAGGGTAGAAGCAGGGACCCTTGGACTCCTGCCTATGAGACATCAGGTGCAGGCAGACGACCCAGGTTCAGCTGGTCAGAATCACAGACCACGGTGTCCCCACCAAGATACAATGGCAGCCAGCTTTGGGCTCTGCTCCTGGCCACACCATCTCCCTACCTAATTCCCTGTCCACCTGCAGATTCAGGGAGCCCCCCACACCCTTTTCTCTTTTAATTTGCTGTAGTTGATTTCTATTGTCTGTTCTCAAAACCCTGACTGATACACCTTTGAGGAGGAAGAAATACTTAATCAGAAACACAAATTTCACCTTTAGGAAGATCCTCAGCTTTCTCCCCAAACATCCTATTACAAATATTTTCAAATTTCAAACAAACAAAATATTGAAAGACTTTCATAATGCACACCCATACACTCACCACCTAGATCCCACAGTTAACACATTACCATCCTTGTTTCATCATGTATCTGCCCATTTATCCATCCCTCCATTGATCCACCTTAGTTTTAAACTGAGCTTTTAACCCACAAATTATGTTCCTAGTTAGATTTGGTATGCTAAGATTAAAAGTTCCAAAACCGGCCACATTTCCTAGATGGTTTTCTTGCTAGCATTCTAAGTAACCGACAGCCAAAGCATACACATGTTGGCTAGGGAGCTCTTTATTATGAAGTCCACCTCTGAGCTTCTTGAGCTTTTCTCAAAGTATATGCATCATTGCGTTGGAAAAGTGCATACAAGTCTGAAATAATTCCAGGTGAGAGGCAGAGTGTGTCTGGTTAAGAGCAAAAATGGAGCTCTGCTGCCCAGAAATCCTGCCTCTGGCGCTTCCTGGTTCTCCTGGACCCCTTTTTCGATCTCACAATGACTCAGTCTCCTTATGTGGAGGCAGGGGTTATGACAGCATCTACCTCACAAGCGTGGCCTGCATGACATGGGCTCATCTGTGCTGAGCGCAGGGAACAGTGGCCCACAGAATCCCTCTGTAAGGGTTCACAGGAAATTCACAACACTTAACAAACTGACCTGTCAATGGCAATGAATTGTCAGTATGCTCAGTAGCTTTTCTTTGAGCTACCTATTTTCTAGAGTCCTCAAAGGTTTATTAGAACCCCTGGTGTTTGAGATAAATGATTTCAAAACTTTTCGCTTTCTGACTTTAGTCAATAATTAACAACATGCTTCTGGTGGTTTGCAGAAGTCTAATCGTGGTGCACACCAATTTGTTAAGCTGCTCTGACAGTAGGGCAGGAAGGCAGCAGAGACAGGCAGGGGCTAGACCATTTAGGACTTTAAATGAACAACCTAAGGAGCCTCTATCCTGGGAATGAAGGAGAGCCACTTGTCTGATGAGGGTATTGAGCGCTGGCTGCTATAACAATTACACCCAGCACACATGTGCACAAATCACATATAAGGCTTAACACAGTAAAATTCCTTCCCCCCTTGAACACAGCCTACTGTAGACACCGCTGGCTGGGATACAGTCCTCCAGTGGTGGTTTCAGGGAACCCCACTCCTTCCATCTTCAGGAGCCCCTCCCACCCTTGGAACTGGCCTCCCCACCCCCTACACCAGCCTCGGCCAGAGCCAGGAATGCTGGGGCTCCCTGGCACCATCTACTGGCCTGCAGACTGCTCGACTCCCCCAGAGACCCCTTAATGTCCCTGAAATAACAGAGCCCTGAGTGTGCCCCAGCTCCAAGCAGCCTTTGTCAATCTTTAAGTCCCTTAGATGCATGGGACTGGTGACCACGGTCAGAACTCAAGGAGGGGTCTCCTGCTGTCTGAAGGAGACAGGGGCCCCCAACTGGGGAGGCAGGTGGCACAGATTGGTGCCTGGGAAATC
>JAVSCE010007029.1:0-65733 GCA_032199065.1 Smutsia gigantea
CAATGGACTATTATTCAGCCATAAGAAGAAAACAAATCCCACCATTTGCAACAACATGGATGGAGCTAGAGGAATTATGCTCAGTGAAATAAGCCAAGCCGAAAAAGACAAGTATCAAATGATTTCACTCATATGTGGAGTATAAGAACAAAGAAAAAATACTGAAGGAACAAAACAGCAGCAGACTCACAGAACCCAAGAACGGACTAATAGTTACCAAAGGGAAAGGGACTGGGAAGGATGGGTGGGAAGGGAGGGACAAGGGGGAAAAAGGGGCATTACAATTAGCAGATGTAATGTTGGGGGGGCACGGGGAGGGCTGTACAACTCAGAGAAGACAAGTAATGATTCTATAGCATCTCACTACGCTGATGGACAGTGACTGCAATGGGGTATGTGGGGGGGACTTGATAATAGGGGTAGTCTAGTAACCATAATGTTCATGTAATTGTATATTAATAATAGCAAAAAATAATAATTACCAAATAACCAAATAATTAAACATCCTTTGTAAGTTATAGAGTCAATGAGCTAATACTTGACCTTAAAATATTTATATGGATAAGTGAAATACAAGTTAGTGGATGGCATTCCAACAAGAGAGAAAAGAAAGTCAGAAACAGGACTGTCCCTTGCTTGGGGGAAGTGGAGGGAAAGGGAAGAAAACTGGATTAGGAAAACCTTAAGCTGTCCTTTCAGGATGGAAATGAAGGTCAGGAGTCATCACTAAAAGAGGGTGGGCCCAGGGGTGGGAGCACTGCGGGTCAGACAAGTGCCTCTCCCACCCCTCCAGCCCGTTCGGCTCCCAGGCATCGCCTTGTGCTGTCTGGATGAACTAGCTCATCTTGGCCTCAACCCCAGGCAGCTGAGTCTGGCCAGGACAGCGAATGCCTGTCCTTCTGTCCCTGCATGGCCTCCAGCTCCCAGCACAGACTGAAGTGGGAGGCTGAGAGGGTGTTAGGTCTCTCATTCCGCTAGTTATTCATGACTGGATGAAAGAATGAATGAACTTATAAACATTGATTCGCTTAACATGCTGGGTCTGAGAGACTTGTCAGTCTGTGTCACATGTGTCATAAATTCAGGTGAGTCATAAATTCCCACTGATTGGATGTGGCTGCCCAGAGGTGGGCTGTCGGTCAAGGCGTGAGTGTGCCAGGCTCAGTGGGAAAGACTCCAAGACACGCGGGAAGGGCTGAGGGGTGAAGGGGACTGGCGCACAGGCAGCGTGTCTGCTGCCCCTGGTCTAGGAAGCAGCGTCTGAGCTGGGACTTGAAGGACCAGAGGAACTGGGCACTCTGGAAAAGGGACAACACGGATGGGTGGCTCACAGGAGGAGAAGCACATTCCAGGGCAGAAGCAGGACAGTGAGAGGTGTTCCCCTTAAAGGGACTGGCTTTGGCCAAAACAGGCGAGTGAGCGGGTGAAGAGGGGCAGCACGGTTGCAAGGGGGGGCAGGCCTGGAAGGCCTTGCTTTCTCAAATTACTGATTTTTTTTGAGTCATCCATTCCCTGACCTCAATCCCTGCTTGTTTTCCAAGTCTCTGTGGCTCAGTGGACCTTAAAGATGTGACAGAAAAACAAATATGGAGCTGGTGTTCATTAAAATTGTGGGCCCTGTAAATAAACTGCTCTCTCCAGCTCAGAAGTGACTGAACCAATTACGTGATTTCAGGAGCTAAAAGCAAGTCACTGGTCAACTATAGACACATCATTTACATTGTTCTTTCTTTCCCATGGAATAATTTTCTACACACAGAATTCTCCAAACTTCAGGTGAAAGGGCTTGTAACCAAGGTAACCACATCGTATCATGAGGAGAGTAACTTAAGATAAGAAGTGGTGACATAAAACTTAAACCCTTAAAGGTGTTTGCTAATAATTCTCACTCTTCTTTAAGGTTTATAACATTGCTGAAATAACCTTAACATCGGTTAATATTTGTAAAAGATGCACTACTGGAGATCTTTCAAGAACCATCATTCTCCTGGGTTCACAGAAGATACTCTCCCCTACTGAGGAATATCCAATCCAGAACCCACTAGATTTGGTTGCAAGTTAAAAAAAAAAGATACCCACATATATAAATCCAAAAACCCAAGATAAAAGGGCACCTCCCTCAAGTCCTGAGAGCACAGGGTTTTTAAGAGACCGAACAGGATTGGCTCTCCTTATCTTTGTTCCATCCTCCTTCACACATTTTGTAGGACATAAATTATGACAACTAAAAAAGAAAAGTAATAATGAGAAAGTGCTATTTGGACAGGAACCCAGAAGGCCCGTTCATGAGAAGAAATTATGGGCAGAAGAGCACAGCCTCAAGTACCAATGTGGCTGCCGCTTCTCCTCAGGTGAGAATGAATTTGGCTGGCTTGCTAGCGACCGCAGGCAGAGTCGGCCGATGTTTTGCATGGCTAGGCACCAGACGGAGAGAGAAAAAGCAGCATTCACTTTCTGCAAATTAACACCACTTCGTTGGTGGCACGCTTTTTTCCTTTCCCCCATGCCTAGATGTTGGAGCGCTGGAGAAATAAAAGATAATGGAACACAGAGGGCCCTGTTTTAACTCTTTCCAGGAGAACACAGCTCTGGCTTTTGGTTTCATGAACCTAAGAAACAAAATCTCTTTAAATATGGCCAGCTCTGTTCTTCGGAGAATTGCTGGTGATGCCACACAGCGGCAACCGTCATCTTCCTGGTGTCATCAGACGAAAACCCAGCTAGTATGCTGCTGGCAGGGTTCCAAGACATGGCCGCGGCCACACGGGGCTTCAGCCGCCCTACGGCCCCCAAAATAGTGTTCTGTATCGTCTCTGTGCCCAACGGGAAGAAAATGAACCGCTGAGAATGAACTAGAACAATGCAATAAACCATAGAGCCAAACTTTTAGTAATGGAATTTTCTCCAAATCTTAAAAAAATACGGAGGTCTTCTGAAGGAAAAACACATCAGCTCTTTGAAAAATATCCCCAAATCGATCTCCTTTTTACAGTTTGGGCATTGATAGAGAATTTATACGTCAGTGAATTTGGGTTGTTGTAGCAAAACCACAAAGCTTGGAAAACAGATTAAAGTACCTTGTGCAGTCAAGTAAGTCAGAAGTGATCATTAGCACAAGACAGTCTGTGTTTAGGACTTGGGACGGGGCCTTAGCTCCCTCAGGCTTACAAAGTACCTCAAAGGAAGGCCAGCTGCGAGTACCCCTTGCAATCTAAAGAAAGAGGCAGGGATCAAAGAAAATGCATCCTGGGATAAAGGTGGCTCACAGATGGGTTTGGGGTTTTTTGTTTTTGAGTATGGATGGATTCTGTGAAGCCCCTTAAATAGCATATATCCATATACTTATTTTTCTGGAGAGACTGTCTATAGCTTTCTGCAGATTCGCAGAGATCCCTGATCCCTCATATGGTAAATAATCCGTAGAGCCAGAGGAAGCCCTCACCATTAGCAGCAAGGTTCCCTGTAACTACATAAGAAAACATATGGTGTTTTCCCCTCGTGAAAAAAGTTATAATATTATAATTTGTGGAGTATTCAGCTCAAGCAGTGGTGCAGTGATAAATCTCTATAACGGCTTTAAATGAAAACTGATTTTATCTTCCTGGTTCCATAAATATATTCTATGCCATTGTTATAAAAGGGGCTTCTCATAAGAAGCCTTAAGGGGTGGTTTTTCTGCATCATTAATTTGGTAAAACAGTCTACTCTTAATAAATATTAATTAATTAAGGATTAGCTGAACAATTTTGTCCTCCTGAAATTTATAATAGCTTGCTGGGGAGAGATCTGAGCCACAGGTTGCTTTAAAAACAAAACAAAGCCCAGAAATCTGAGGGAATGACTTGATTTTCGCCAGTTCAGAGGTCAATGTTGACACTATGTCTGGAGGGTCAGTGCAGGGGTTTGAGGTCTAATCCCATCACAAGGAGCCTGAACACAAAAGGGACCGGGGCACCCATAAACGAAGAGACAGCTCCAGGCGTGGAGGATAAAGTCACAGGGCAGTGGGCACAGCACGTGGACCAAATCAAAACCCATCCTGTAAAGAAGCTTATCAAGAGGAAATGCTCAAGCTGAATTTTTCCCATGTTAGCAACCCTCTTCCCTAAATGTTCTGTGACACCTGCCCCCAAACAACAAAGAACAGGCCTGTTTGCTCAGAAGGGAGACACCAGGAGAATCACTTACCAGATGCAGGTGGCTGGTCACTGGAGGGGCTTCCAGACCCAGGGCCTCCCCTCATCGAGCTGGGCTGCCTTCCATCAGCCTTGTCCTCCAGCTGGCCTCCCCACTCCGCCCTATTGGCTGCTTCTTCCTGTGGAAGGCCCATGCCATAGGCACACTGGGGCAAGTGTCCCCTTTTTGGGGAACCCATGAGGGGCCCCCGGTCCTCCCCAGGAGGGTTCCCGAAGCCTGTACAGCTATCTGCAGAACTGAAGCTGGCTGCTCCATGAGGGCAACTGCCAGCCTCCACTGCTTTTTGTAAGTACTTTTCAGAGGAGGTGGGAATCCACTCAGTCCTGCACAGGGGCTCCGCGAAGCTGCAGCTGTCAGAATCCCCCATGCTCTCTGTCCCAGTGAAGCACTGGCTTAAACTG
Source organism: Smutsia gigantea (assembly GCA_032199065.1). NCBI lineage: Eukaryota > Metazoa > Chordata > Mammalia > Pholidota > Manidae > Smutsia > Smutsia gigantea. The sequence goes on from JAVSCE010007029.1 coordinate 4,599, forward strand.
TCATTCTCCCCCACCTCCAGGGGCTCAGGGAAAGGTGGAGTGGATTTGCTTCCAGGCTGAGTGAGGAACAGTAAAGAGTCTGGGGTCTGGGAGGGCCTGTCCACATATTCGTCTTCCATGGGAACAGGCCTGAAGGGGTCCCCCTCAGTCTCGCTGACCAAAGTGAACACCCTGGCGTCTTCTCCTTGTGTATGGGGACCATTGTCTGGGCACGGGCCCCCACAGACACCACCACCGTCTGGACAGCACATATCTTCAGAAAACATCTTCTCTTCCAGTGTCAGCAGTAAGACACCTTCACAAATTTCACGCTGAGTAGAAGTTTCCATATGGCTTCTAAAATTATTGCCTGAGGACTCCTGCTGATTTAAATTCAGAAGGTACAAGCATTAATACCCAGAATTATTAGAACATGATTCTGCTAAACATGGCTGAAATTGGTGTTTATAGTAATTATTTCCACCATGAAAGGTGCAGATGGAACACTCGCTATGACACCTTATTTGTGTTATTTAAAATTACAGAGTGGGGAAGAACCCTAAAAAAAGAATACAACCAGAATAAAGGTAACTGCATTTCAAATGAATAGCATGTTCACACGGAAGCCAGGGGAAGAGCTAGCCCAAATAACTTTAGAACACGGTATTTTGTCTATGCACTCTATCTAAATTTAAAGAAAAACTGTAAGCAGGTATTGAATTCTAGTTAGTGGCTTTGATTTTTGCTGTAGTATAGTTGAGTAATTCTGAAACTGCTTTCTGGTGTATTCTGGAATTGAGCAAATGAGAAAACATATTGAGAATAACAGAAGCCAGGTTTTATACTGTTGGACAAGGGAAGATTCAAATACAGATACGAGAAAGACTGAACTAAGTCCTGTGGTGTTTGGAACTGCAAGTGGAGAGGTCAGTGTGAGCTCATGGTTTAAAACGCTAAATCTTTAAGCAGGAGGAAATATATGTGAAGGACATGACGGGATAATTAATGAAATTTCAGTATCAAATGTGGGTTGGATGAAAGTATTGTACCAATACTAAATTTCTTGAATTTTATCAATGTACTTGGTTATATAGGAGAATGTCCTTGTTCTTAAGAGATTCACACTGAAGCATTTAAGGGTATAGGACTGCACTGCCTGCCACACTCTAGAATGGTTCAAGAAAAAAATATATACACATATGCCCGCATACAGAGAGCAAATAATAAAGCAATATAATAAAGTATACACAGTTGGTGGATCTGAGTGTTTTGCAGTATTCTCACTGTTTTTCTATAGTTTCAAAATTCTATCAAAATTAAAAGTCACCAAACTACAGAGTAATAACCACAGAGTAAAGGGAAGTAGCAGCTCTGTCCTTCTAGGCATCTGCACGACACAATCAACATTGGCACTAAAATAATAGTACAAATAACATGTGCACAGAGATGGCAGAAATGGAATGAAATGCAAAGGAAACAGCATGCAGGATGAGCATTGGCTCAGGCTTTAGGTTATTCTGCAGGGACCTGCCCTGGAATTTGAGGTTTCATCTCCCAGAGGGAGTATCCCTTTCACAGTGGGGCTGAAAATTTGACTAATTATTATCTATATTCAGCCTAACTGTTCAAAATATTTAAAAGAGGCACTTAAGACTTAAATTTACCTTATTTCCACTTAGGCGGCCGCAAGCCTCATTGACCCAGTGCCACAAATTAGCTGGAAAAACAAAGTAAGGGAAGGACTCGTATTATTATTCCCTATTTCTAATACAGTATTATTGACTGCTATGTCAGTTCTGTATTATCTTTAAACATAATCCTCTGTAAGACTTTCAGGAGAGTTCCTGAGAGTGAAAACATTCAAAAGGAAATCAACCAGCTCAAAGACTGAAGGCATCTTACTCCTTCTACCAAAAACAGGACTTTCTGATCTATGTAAAGCACAATATGACCTACTAATGGCCCATCAAATACGTCTGTCACATTTGAGGGCTCTCAGAGCTGCTGTTGGGACTGCAGACATCCCACTCCTTAGCAGTTTTTCCTTCACTGTGAGGAACCAGCCTGAAAGTTGTAGGGAAATGAAAGATATGTGGGTCGAGACTGACTTTCCCATAAGCTAGCTCAACTATCTGTACAACAACAGTAAAGTACATGCTGGAAGGCAGTGCCAGACCCCACGGAGTTCCCGCAGGCCCCCAATCCTTTCCGCTAGCCCCTGCTGCTTCCCAGAGGAAGGAAGAATATGCTCTGTGGCACATACAAAGCACCTCTCCATTAACTCTCTAAAATAGAAGTGATGAAACTTAAAAAGTCAAATCTGAATTTTTAAAAAACCTATTAATTTATATTCTACAATGATAAAATTTTTACCCCCCACCATTAAATATTTGATGTTGAATTCATTATAAAGGTCAGGAGGTTGTCCATTTGCCACTGGAAGATAATTAGGTCAGAAAAATAGCTAATGATATCTATTACGTGACTTTGCCCCATTCCCTTAACCTCTCTGAGCCTCGGTTTCCCGTTCATAAAACAGGAGAAGTAACACTGCCTACCTCATGGCGCTGCTGTAGAGATTAGTTAGTGTGTGTGTGTGTAAAGGCATATAGTGGAGCTGGTACAGAATACTCAAAATATGTCAGTTGTTGCTATCGTGATCATTATCATTCTCAGTTCCTTCCTATATTTTGAATTGTATAAAAATAAAGGTACCCCAAATAAAAGTTGCAGTTCTTCCCTTGTAGGGATCAGTACTAGATATTCACAAATGGTACTAAAGCTTAGTATTGTACACAGAGGGGATATTCCTTGCTACTGTGGTAATCCCTCCCCTGGGTGATTGCAAAAGCCCTCCTAGCTGGTGCACCTGCATCCACTATTACTGTATCCCCTGAATTTGTGCTCTACACCGAAACCAGAGGGCTGTTCTTACTTCCTTTGCTGAGGATAAGGAGCAAACTCCTTGAGTAGGCACCGGGCTGCACCATCCGGCCACGCTGCCCTCTCATTTTATCTCCCACTGGTTATGACTTTCTGCTCTCTCTGCACTACCCGTAGTTAATTCCAGCTTGTCTTCCAGGTCTCAGCTGCTCTGGCTCCTCCTCTGGGAGGCCCTGGCTGACCCCAAGGTCGGATGACTCCCTGTCACTGCTCATCTGGAGCTCTGCACCTTCGCTTTCAGTTCGAAGCCTCTCTGTGAGCCTAACACCTGCCTTGCCCACAGAAACGCTTCCTGCACGCAGGCACTCACTGTGGTTGTGCTGCCCAGTACTGAGACCCCAGTCCCCGGGGGCCAAGCAATGTGTGTTGCATGAAGGGATGAAGAGAAAGCTAAGAGTCCCAAGCCCCAGCTCAGTCTAGGCAAGTCCATTGTTCTCTCACTGATAGGATATGGCAGTAAGGTTATTACAGAGACAAAGACTAAGAAGCAAAGCGTCATATGTCTGTTTATCTCACGTAAACATGACTATCTGAACATGCATTATTCAATCCCTGGCTCCCATGTCGTCAGGGAAGTGAAGTTGCATTAAATAACTGTATCAATAATGAATAGATTCTTAAAGTCATTTAACATTGCTCTAATTTAAGGTTGGCATTTTCAAACACCATCTTCCTTCCTTAATCTTTCGGTTGCCCAGGGTTACATCAGTCATGTAATGTTAATGGAAGAAGTAAAATATGTAGGGTTTCAAGAAGTCTGTGGATGTGATGTAGGAGGGTGGATGGAATCACAGCGAAGCAGGGATGGACAAGAGCAACACGTGAGCGGCTGAAAAAGGAACAGGCTGGAGAGACAACAGATGCTTCAAAGAGAAATATTTGGCTAACAAAGCATCAAGAAATGTCTTCATGAAAGCTAATGAAGCTTTGAAACCTTTCTTCAGAATGACACCTTTTTATCTTTGTAGTATAAAATCAAATATGACGATGTGATGTTAAGGGACACTATCAAAAAATTTTGGGGGGGAAAAACTATTCCCAGTAAACACTTGATTATTCATTTTAAGGATGAGCACCTAAATGTTACTGAATATAAGATAATTTATTTTTATATCCATAGATTCATATTTCAAGGCCACCCCAGTCAAAACTTTCTATCAGCCATTTACCTGAACATTTTATCTCTGTTTTAAGTGAGAACATTAAAAATGTTGGTATTCCAGGATGAAGGCAAGCCCCTGTAGATAAGATGCTGCAAAATCTCTATAACATAAACACACGGCTTATGAGTAATTTGTTTCCTGAACCTAGAATATTTTGTTTGCTTATATATAAACAGGCACAATGACTTTTTGTTTGGCCAGAGAACCGTGAATTAAGTGTGAAGGGTGGTCCCCCTTAGGTTAAGCACAATCATCTCTAGGCGCCTATTATACGCACATCACCAGAGGTGGTCAATGGGCAATAAGTGCATCTTCCAAAGCACATACTAGAAATGGATCTATTTTCTTTACAATTAATTTTCAAAACCACTACAGACGCAATACCTGTCAGCGCTTTCCCTTTTTTCCTGTAATAAACACCAAAGATGATGGCGGCCATTAGCACCACAGATGTGAAGAGAAGCAAAATAATTAACCCAGGCAAGTACATCAGGGGCTCTGTATTGGAAGAAAATGAGGAAAAACAGCAGTGAAGATGATTTAATTTACTCTCTAAGTTAAAAAACAAAACCCTTTATATCAAACCCCAGCATCAGAGATGGTGGAAGAGGAAAGTATGAAGGTCCCCGACCCTGAGAGCAGGTTCCCAGAGTGTTCAGTCAGAAGGGTGAGCTGTCACGTAGCCCAGACCTGCTGTCTGGCGTCACTCTGCGTGAGGCCAGCCCAGGACCACCTTAAAGAGTCCTAGTTCAGAACAGCCCTCATCATGTTTACCAGGCCAGCCACTTCCATCTTTGCTTCCCTACAGAACACCTTAGTCTCTCCAGGTGGACGGCCTCTGAGGCAAAAGGCAGCCCCTTATCATATCTCTTTCCAAATAACAGCCCGGCACCATGGTTTTGCTGGGCGTGCGAACAGAAAACAGCCATGCTGTGAAGTGTTACAGGTACTTCATCTACAACTCAGTGTGGATGCAACCCTTCTTCTTATCCCTCATTGACGAGCCTTTTTGTTATAAACTCTCGGTTAAGGTGACCTGGTTTCCGGGACTCTTGCCTTTCCTCTCCTTCTCTCCTTGTTAAGATAACTGTTCATTCCCTGGGTTATTTTCAATGTTCTTTTGAAAATACTGCTGTGACTGTGTGATGCCAAATCAAAATGCATTGAAGTCCTGTGTCCCAAAATGTCACATCTAACCCCCTGATTTTCCCAATGTTCATTAACCCCATTACTCTGGGGCCCAGGTTCCCTTGCCTCATTAGGAGGGTCTTCTTGCCACCTGTGCCATCTCCTGCACTGTGCCCTCTGGACACCCCTCACCCTGTCCTGTGCACCTGGATAACCAGCCTCCATCATTCACTTTCAGCCTTCTGTCAGCCTTTGCAACTGTGCTTAAGATTAATTTGGCCTACAAAATGTTCCATAAATACCAGTAGCCATATTCTAACAAGCTGCTGACTCTGGTTGGCGACCGAATCTCCCACAGAGACCCCAGCTGTGAGCTCACCATCCAAGCATATCTGGGCATTTAAATTTATGTTTGTAGTCTAATTACTTCTTTTTTTTTGTACAAATGAATACAGTATTACTTATCTATCCCAGAGCAGAAAATGATCAAGTAAACAATGTCTGGAATTAAAATACTGATCAAAGTGGAGCAGTGAGCTGGCCAAGGACAGGATGAGATTAACAAGGGAGAGATGAGCCCCTCCAGATATGGCATGAAATTCAGGAGAAATCTACAAGAGCTGAGTAGTCTGGGCACATCTACCAACCAATGTGCTCTGTTTAAACGTACCATTTGGTGGGTTTGCAGATGGCAGAGAAGAACTGCAAACCACGTCTGACTTATCAGTCCCATGACGTGCTTCCATCTCTCCAAGAATAGTACAGCTGTTGGGGGAAAGGTAGTTAAGGGCTTTAGTTTTGTATTCTTGTTTAAAAAAAATAAAAGGCTCAACTGTCCTGGACTGCTAGCTCTTTCAGGAGAGGAACCCAGGTCTTCCTGGACATTTGAAGCCCCAGTGCCTGTCCACACATCATAAAGGTAGACAAATGAGTAAATGAAGGTAACCACTGCCGGTATTTGCTAAGGACAGCTCTAGAGGATGGTCCGAAGAGAGTAGCTCGGTGTCTTTGGTAAAAAAGATTCCAAATGCTTCAGTTGCCTTGGCTAAGTGATAAACTGTTGATGGATGTTCTTTTTAAAGTGAGAACACAGAAAATCTTTTCAACATAAAACTTAGAAAAATATTTAATGAGAATTACTATACTGGCCAACCGAAAGAATTGTTACATTGATTATTAGTATTCAACGACAAGCATGCAATGAATGAAAGGACACAGGAATTCCACTATGGATGCTGCACATAATGTGAAATAGTATTTATATTAGACGAATCATTGCAAAATTATGTATTACTGCAAAAGACTGGGAACAACCTAAGTGACTATTAAAATAGGGAACTTATTAAATTACCATACATCTCTACAATTAAATACTATATAGCAATAAAAAGACATATTTAGATCTAAGGGAACTCATATAGAATGTGCTTTCTTTAGGATATATTACGTGAAAAAAAAACCAAGGTGTTTACAGCATTCAAACATTTATGTAAATAGGTGGCATCTATATGCACCTACACAACACACACACACATACATCTCTGGACAAATAAACCAGTGGTGTTGGGAAGCTGAGAAAAGTGGGAGTGGTGACTGAAGGTAATAAACATCATAAATCATTTCCACTAAGTAAGGTCAGAAAAAGGAAAAAGAAGCTGCAACTGTAAGTTAGTGAGTCAGTCAAACTGAATCTAAAAAGTAATACACAGGTCCTGTCACCCATCAGCTTGAGGACTGGTCGGACTGGTTTAATTTCCCCACGCCAAATCGACAGACGTTTTCCATCATGACCACGGCTTCGAGAGGAAGCGTCACCAAGCTGAATCGGTCTGTTTTCAAAGCAGACGAGACAGTGGGGGTTGAGTTGTCTAAAATCAACACTCTCTTGGCCGCTCCATTGTCACTTACTTGGTCCAGGGTTTGCATTTTTCTGTGGAAGAAAAGGCTTCTGAGAAGTAGCCGGCAGGGCAGGGCTCACACACCGTGTCTCTGTTGAGCTGCACTGTCAAAAAAACAAACAGAAAACAAGAATGAATAGAACAAAGGAGGGCACAGAGACCGGCCAGGATGGTGTCCAGGGAGCCAGAGGTTACCAGCGGCGTTCAGCCTCTTGCCTCCTGCTTCCCGACCTCTGGACGTGGCGATTCAAGGCCCGCAGCCTTCAGAGGCCCACCACCCTGTGGGAGGTCACCAAACCGTGCTCACAGAGGTCACCGGCTCGGTGTCAGCCCACTAATGCCAGCGTCTGAGTTAGGTCCTGACCCTCTGCTGCTCAGAGCCACTGTCCTGGTCACCAATACTTTCTTTCCTAGCCGGGGAGCCTGCTGTCTGACTTGTTCCAACCAGGCACCTGTCTGCTCTCCCCTTTCTGCCTTTGGGCTTATATCAGCCTCAATCTACAGGGAATGGCAGTCCTTTTATTGCTTTTAAGGGAAACTCCTTGTCCTGACCAGCTTAATCTCACCAGTCTAACTATCGGAGTGGCAATCATTACTGGCAACACAAATTTCTCAAAATGAACAAAAAACCCTACAGGTCTCTTTCTCTTAAACCAAGGGTTGGCAGCAAATGCTCTATAAATGGCCATATAGTAAATAAATACCTCAGGCTTTGAAGGCCTTCCAATCTCTGCTGCAATTATTTGTGGCATGAAAGCAGTCACAGATATTATGTAAAAAAAAAAAATGCATGTGGCTGTGTTCCAGGAAAACTCTAGTTACACAAACACAAGTGGTGGGATGCATTTCGGAACCCTGCCTTAAACCCTAGCACTGAAAGCAGGAATTGACCCTGGTGAGTATACTTTCTTCAGCTCTCTCATATTCCTCATAAACTACATTATCAAAATAGGAAATGTCTTAGATTTCCTATGTCTATTACCCTTACTGCAGTGGGCACATGGTGACACTTTGGTAATGCTGATAAAGAAGAACACAGGCTATTATAACCAGGCAACTGGCTGGAGCTGAAACCACAAATCGCTCTTGAAATTAGTAGCACTTCTGTGATTTATTTGCATGAATGAAACACTACAGTTAGAAATCACATTTTCTTTGTCTGAAGTCAAGGGGGACGTATTTTCTTACTTAAGTCTTGATTTCTGCAATTGCCTCAATATGTAAGGTGTCCTTCTTAAGCAATTTGATTTGCCTTAAAACTAACATTAATAAAAGCCTGGTGACTACATAGTCACTCACACTAATTCAAACAGATTTTTAGAAGATAAACACACTCTAAGAGTAACTGCTATGCACACATAGCTTTAAGGGCATTAATTTCCATACACTTGACTTTAATATCTACTCTTTGTAACACTGACCTGGCAGGGGCATCCTGCGGGTTCTACACCTCCCCCTCTTACCAGAAATCCTGCTATGGTGCCAAACCTCGGAGATGCCAAAACAGTGTTGATGGCAAAGCTCTGCCTTCAGAACACCTTAGTACTGAGGTAGGGCAGGGAAATGGGACAAGCGTCATGCTCTTGTAAAATCTACTTAGCCTGCGGAAAAAGACCCATCTTATTCTATAACTTAACCTACAGGCTGTACTTCCTCTTCTTCCAGGCTCCTTAATTAATTAAGTGACTTTGTAACAAGGACAAGAGATAGATCTCCGAAGTGTAGATAAAGAGTGCCAAGATCTGGGTCAACACAGTTACCTAAATAACCCTATTCTTAAGTCAAAACTTCAAAGGAATTATGAATCACCTGTATACATCATGCCTTATACTGTCCCCTACCCAAAAGGCCTTATAAAACTCCAAAGCCCAAACCCTCAAGGGCGCCTCCTCGCTGAGGTTGCCCACACTCCCCCGTCTTTGAGTGTGTAATTTTGCCTAAATAAAGACTTGTCACTGCTTAACTTACTACATTTGTCTCTGCGATGTTCCAGTGGTAAGTGTCTTTGTTACTTTGCTATTTCATTCTGTTTTCCAGACTTAAGCACAAGTCTTCACTCTGTCCCCTCTACTCCAGATAAGTAAGGAGGGGCTATTGAAAGCTCTGCTTTAGGCTTGCAAGTTCCCATCACCTGGGTGACTAGGACAGGACCGCAGCTGTACGGTCATGCTCTTTACTGGCCTGCCTGAAAATCTCCTTTCTTTGCCTTTGGGAAGTTCCCAGAGCATAATCTCACGCCATCCAGTGCTTGGCAGCTCCCCCACGTCCTGGAGTGGTTGGGGCTTAGTTCCCATGCCGAGCAGATTCAAGCAGACACTGGACACCAGGTGACCCTGGTTTGAGGGGTTGGCAAGGGTTTTGTGCTATGCTGAAAAGGAGTTCAGTGATCTTCTCTTTCCTCCCTCTGCTCTTCCTTGCTCTCTGCTGCCTGCAAGGCTGCTGTCATTCCCTGCTACTCGCTTTAATGAATTCCTTCTTTACCTACACTTGTCTGACCTGTTCAAGAATTCTTTCTTGTCCAGAGTCGAAACCTTCCAGCGTGTAGGTTGAAGTTTCTCCTAGAGCTTCACCTGGTGCGCAGGGAGCGACCTCCCCAAACACAGCTGCCCCATAACAGTACAGCTTCTGTCTTTATCTACTAAGGGCAGTGTGGCAACAGAAATGGATCATCTCGGGCCAGGTTGAGTTATTCTGAATTTAAATACAGTGCAAGGTAGGGCAGTGGTGATTTTTCATTCATCCACTTCACCCTCTCCACCTGTTTTCAAAGAATGGACCGTTCCCAAAGGAACTGGGCAGGCGGAACAGCCATCAGAAAAAAGGCAGCAGACCTTTCTTTCCTGCAGGTGACACACTTGTGGGAAGGCTGTGGGCCTTGTCCATGTTAGAACTGAAATTCAGAAGGTGGTTAGCCATCACAGGGAGATTTATTTTAATAACTCAAAAATCAAGTCAAACTTTTCCCAAGAGAAATCTCATCTGGTTTGGTTGATTCATGGGATAATAAAGACAGGCTGCGCCCTTAGACTCTGTGATGGACATTTTCCTCACTATCAATTGAAATGAATAATATCGTTAACTTTCCTAATCCTGTCTAAGTATTCTGGGTTAAAACAAGATGCCTCTAAGTGAAAGATTAGCAGGTATAAATAATCATTTGTTATATCTTGAAAAAACTGCCTTAGTATACTCTCCCAGAAAATTGGAAAGTAAGCAACCCTGAGAAACACCTTTCCAAGTCAAAAAAGATGTCTATTTCTTTACGTCCAACAAAACTGAGGACCCACTGAATTCTTAAGTGAGAGAGATCATGAGAAATGACTTTCGATTTCACACCACTGTGATCCTGGACATATAACTTAGAAGGTGCTGAAAGAATTGAGTGAGACTCCTATAACAGAAGGGTTTCCTTAGCCATTTAGTTATTTATGTGCACAAGTTTCTCAGCATACTCAGTGGAAATAGAATTCATGTTGAATTAAATTGCATTTTAGCAATAATTAATATTCAACCATGAATATATAAACTAATTGGAAAAAACTCATTATGAAGTTCATACAGCATTTACCTTTATAATTGTAGCAAAATATAATGTATTCATTTTTGACAACTGCAGCAACAACTTAGTCCAGAAGAAGTGCTTTTATAACCCTGAGAACCTGGAGTCACTGGAAATTTTGTAAAATTAAGATTTCAAATAGGTACATATTTTTTATGTGAAAGGGTGATTAGTAAACTCCCTCCAGGCACAAAAATACATTAGGATAAAATTCGGTATCCTAATGGGAAGGTGAAATGCATACAAACCAAAGGAGGGAAAAGTAAATTTCCAATAGTAAAATTTCCAAAAACAAAGTTTCCAACAGTAAGGACGATTAGTGCCTTTTTAAATGGATGACGATGTTCTCCAATCGCCATGGTGTTTAGATTTCACTGAATGTTTTAAAAAGTGTTACTGCTTTAAAATTCCCTGGAAAGGAAGTCCTTACCCAACCCTTGAAATTTGTAATAAAATATGTCAGCTGCCAACTTAAAAATATACCAGGGGGTGCACGGTTTTCCAAACTTCTGAGGGTTGCAAAAGTTGTAAGTAAAGGGTCTGAGGCCCCCGGCACTGCCCGCGCTCCTCCCTGGGGAGAGCGCGCGGGGCCGAGCGTTCATTCCCCTGGAAGAACCTAACGCGGGGTCTATCCTCAGGGGATCCTCAAGCTACTCTAGCGCCACCTGGCTGCCTGGCGCCGTCAAAAGCCCGCTCGACTGGGGAGCGCGCCCCACGCAGGCCCCCAGCCCGTACCCGGGGGCTGGACGCCGAAGCCCGGCGCGCACTCGGCGTTGCGGCGGCAGCAGTCGCAGTCCGCGCTCCAATGGTAGCCGGCGGTGCAGGCGCAGCGCCGCGGGGCCGTCCGGTTGCCGGGCTCCACCGCCACCAGGGCCTTGCCTGCGGGAGAGACACAGGGGCGAGGCAGCGGGAGGGGACGCACACACCGCTTCCACCCAGCCCCTCTCCAGCCCTGCTGCAACCACCCAGTCCCAGCCCGGGCTGGCTCCGGACGTATCCATCGCTCAGGGCGCCAGGTGTTCGGAACTCCCCAGGTCCCTCCCACACTTACTTCCTGCGCGGGCACTCAAACATCCCAGGGGGCCTTTTAATCTCTCAGTAATTAAGAGTCTCGTGCTTTTTTTTTTTAAGTCAAATTCTATGTTAGTAGGAAGATGAAGGGCTGGGACTTGATCATTGACTATTTCGGCTAATGCAAAACAGGCTACACAGCGTCTTGATTTTTAGCAAATTCAAATGTGATACGTATTCTTAATACTAATGCTAGATTGGACCTACTAGAATCGGGTTTCTGGAGACTGGGGAATCACCTTGGGTTCCTGCAGGGTCACAGGATTATTCAGTTGTGAAAACAGGAGTCGTCATGGAATTAGATAAATGGACAAAGGGCAGAGGTTGGGCCTGCTGACATACGTGGATTCATCTCTCCCCGAGTACTGAAGATGACATGCTTGTTGTCTATATTCTTACCACACATTGCAAAGCGCTCCCCTTCTAACCCCAAATCTCCGTGCCCTTTCCCGTCTTGGTGGAACAGAGGTAAATGCTCACACACACAGCCCAGCCTCCTTACTCTCCCATTCACGTTGGCAATTTCGCCTATCGCCTATCACTAACATCTCATCGCAACCCCCAAAGCAATACTCCTGACACCTTTGCCATCATTATCTGATGCACAGAGAATAGCAAAAATTTTGAGCCACTGGCTGAGTATGCGTGTTTCCAGCTGAGGTCAGCTGAGGGCCCTCTGCCTTCTTGTTTCTGCTTTCATACTGTAAACAAGTGTCCTGTCTGTGGTCTATTTAGCGTCCTGGCTTTGGCATATTTTGTGCTTTCTGTGGGTGATTTCACTGCTTAAAATGGCCCCCAAGCATAGTACTCAAATGCTGACCAGTTTCCTAAGCCCAAGAAAGCGATGATGTACCTGATGGAGAAAATACGTGTGCTAGGGCACGCATTATAGTGCTGCTGGGTGTGAGTACACTGTTAGTGAATCAAACTATTTATTGAGTCAAGTATCTTTAAACAGAAACACACATAAAAGAAGAGTATATGTTGACTGGCTGACAAAAACATTGACCAGAGGCTCACAGGACTGTAAGCCCGTATTGCCCCTAGGAGCAGTATTTGCTAATTCAGTGTTTGCGGTGACTTTATGGAACACAACTACTGTGCATAACAAGAATCAACTACATACACACATACACACCCCCACACACTACAACACAATAACATATTTAAAACAGACCTTCCAACCCTGGAGGACCCAGCTCATCTGGACTTGTACTTTATATTCCTGAATACTTACAGGATCTTTGTGTCCCCTCGCAATTCCTATGTTGAAATCCTAACCCCCAGTGTGATGGCGTTAGGAGGTGGGGCCTTTGGTGGGTGATTAGGTCATAGGCTGGGGCCCTCATGAATGGATCAGTGCCCTTCTAAGAGACGACACCCCCACCCCCAATCTCTCTACTCTCCACTATGTGAGGACACAGCAAGAAAGTGGATGTCTTGAAAGTAAGAAGAGGCCCCTCACCATTAACTCAACTATGCCAGCATCCTGATCTCAGACTTGCAGCCTCCAGCACATAAGAAACAAATGCTGTCTGTACTGTTTTTTTATAGCATCCTGAGCAGACAGGACAGAGTTCCAAGGGAAAACCAACCAGTCAGACAGAACCCTGTTCCCTCCATCAGCGTCTCAAGTTGCAGCCAGCAGCCTACTTCTCATTCCTATTCTTTTCAGACCAGAGCATGGTGAACCTGGAGACATCTCCATTCCTTTCTGTGTCCACTGTCCAAGGCCCCGGTCAGCTATGCAGGACTAAGGCCAATATGTATAAACATCTACATAATGCCTGGACATGCATGGACAATGTCACTTCCTTGGAAAATTCTAAATCCAGTATCCCACTCAAATGCAAGTGAATGTAAGCTTGTGTGGTGAGGGAAAATTTTGACATATTTTTAAATATCTAATGCACCATGTTTTGGGCTATAATCAGTTTTGGCAGTAGACAGAATGAATATTTATTTCCAAGAGACTGCAGTGAGTCAAAGTCATTACTGAGCAGTGGGAAAGAAAAAAAGACTTGATCAGACGCTTCCGCTCAGTGGAGTTTCCATGTCACCTTCTCTGGCCAAAATCTACCAGTTGTCTCTAATACATTAGAAAATGAGGATGCTGAAAAAAAAACCCCCAAAAAACTATTTTCTAGTTCTATCCATTAAAAAAAACCTATAAACAAGGATCAGTCCAACATCAATAGGCCTCCTTGTACCTGAACTGAGGTTGCTGTGTCAGATGCTCTGCTGAAAGCAATCAGGAATCCTCGGAGAAATGGCTGATTCTAGGTTTAGGGCAGGAAGTGTCCAAGATAAGCCTAAGCACAGGAGCTCTTAAAGACACCTGGGGTCACCTCAAAAGACTAGGGGACCACCCAGAAGAGGTGAGACAATCTGAGCACCAGTAAAACCAGTAACTGCAATAGACTGAAATACCTCGAATACCTCAAATACAACTAAATATGTGAGTCATAATATTCATACAAATCCTGATAGAAAGATTGGGTGATCAAATCATTATTTTGGAAAGCAATAAATAAAGTTACAATCATTCCGCCTTTCCTGGATATACTATACTTCGAGGTAACATGCAGTTGATGAGGGAAGTTTCTCTTTATAAAGCATCCCAATTAATAAGTGAAGATGCAATGACAGAACAAGAATACCACTTTTCTGTAGCCCCCAAGAAAACGGATATAGGCCATGATCATCAGTAGCTGCTAATAGCACAAAAGGGAAAAACAGCTACGATATGTACAGTAACTATGTCATGCCAACAGTGAAGGAGTTTCACCAGAAACAAACAAAAACCCCAAACTAAATTCTGCACTTGATCTTAGCCAAAAGGCTAAGAAGCAATACAGACCAGATTCTGATCAGCCATCTAGATCTAACAACCTTACAAGAACTACAGGAGACAGAAGAAGGTGCTAGAGGACGCCAAGGGAATGTGACCAGTGAATATCAGACTGGAAACTCCACAGGACCGACAGCAGGGTTTCTTCAACAAATAACTGACTGGGGAGAAGAAACAAAGAGGGAAAGGAACCTCTAGATGGAGACTTGAGAGACCTATTTTGATCCTGATTCCTACACATAAACTATAATATTTGAAAAATTTGAGACAAACAAACCCATGAAGCACTGCTATATTAAAAAATATTATTCACACACTTCCCTCTGGTTGACTGACTCACCTGTATCGCAAACTTTATGCAGCAAGCATTTATCTTCTTCATTCCAAGTGTCCAGGTATTCATCAGGGCCACAGGGCAGACATACACTTTCAGAGGTTTTAGTGCATTTGGAAGACATGTACTTTCCTTAAATTAGAAGGCAGAAAATGCGCCAATCACCCAATTTGGGCAGAAAATACGCAAAACACCGAAAAGCAACAAAAATGCACCAATCTACTGGCCCACTTCCATGACCACGATCCCAGGAAGTCCTCCAAAGACAATATGATACAAAAACAAGGCCGCATCTCACAGTGATGGGCTCCTCATCCCTCCCATCTGGCTAAAACATCACATCCTGGGTTGGCTGCCCCTGGTCACAGCAGCCCGTTAGTTCTTCCAAGTAAAAAAATCACTGTTTCTACCTCAAACCTCTACTGAGGAAAAGAACAATTGTTTTCAAACTGCTGCCTGCAGAACTTCAGGGGTCCCCTGGGGGTAAGCAAGAGGAACCTTATCTTACCCCTCCTCTCCCATCTTCAGAATCCCTCTGTCAACCTGGTAAACTTCTTTTGCCCAACGTACATTGTGGACTCATGATGAACTTGATCGGAGAGCACTGCACACACACCCACAGACACACACACAGACACACACACCCACAGACACACACCCACAGACACACACACACACACACACACACACACACAGACACACACACATATACACATCACTGGATCTTGCTTCTTCACACCCAAGACATTTGTAGCTGAAACATCTAAAGGATCTATTTATAATGTAAACACCTTTCCTCAAAGACGCCCTCCCCACCCCAGAACAATGAACGAGTGAGGACCTGTGGACTTAGGGATCCCCTGCAGCTGCAAAAATACTTGGCCACATGCTGGCAAAACAGCTTGGGAACTTTGGGGAAGTGGTGACCAGTCCACCTTCTGCTCCTCAGCAGGTACGTGGGAAGAAGGTGTAACAGGGTTTAGGCAATTTTCAGCCACAACAATTCCAGTGTGGTTATCAAAAAATTTTTTTTCTGTTTCTGTGCAAATATACTTGTAAATACTTATCTACATTTTGAGAGTTTGAATCACAAGGTGCTAAAATATGGTTTTGAAAACCTTCTTGCTCTCTCAAGAAAGAGTGTTTTGGAAAACTGTGTTACAGCATGAATTAAATACTTCTGATTTGCTTTTGATTTTTACGTGATTTTTATCTATTGAGAGAAAAGATTTGTCTAAAGGGTGACATACATTATCACCTGTATAAAAAGAAAAAGTCTATCCAACTTCCTTTTTCATCTGTCTGGATAGAAATCATTACTTAGATTTAAAAAATAAACAAAAGCCCCACCCACTTTTCAATGCCCATACAGGTTGCTCAGAAGTACAAACCTGGTTCACATTTATTACAGCATCGTCCAAAATGCTCATAATGCCTCTGACTCGTACACGAAGGGGTGATCTGAAAAGTCACCTGAAACGAAAAGTGACATCAGGTAGAGATGATGTACAAGTTCTTTCTGGATAAAACACCAAGTGAATCACTGAACTACATGTCCAAAAAGCATAAGAAAACATCATAAACTGTCCTGAAATTGCCCTATATAATATTATCCCCCCCAAAAAATATCACTTCCCTGTTCTAGTCCATTTCTTCCTAAGAATATATAGTACTAACAACTAGAAAATAAAAATGTGTTTGGGGACCAAAAAAAAAAAAGAACATATAAAACCAACTGATAATAGCATAAAACCCTTTAAGCATTTGAAAATACTTTGGTTATGCTCATGGTTATATGATGAATCACAGACACACAGTGGACCGTACGCTCAGTCAACAGTGGTCAAAAACTGGAGGAGAACATACGGAGGCCCCTTCACATGGTATTATACCAGGGATGTCAAATTTGGTCTTACAAGCTCTCTCTGATTTTTAAAAGATGTCTAATAGTGCTTACCTTTTAAAAATTTAAACATGCAGAGAATTTTAAAAAGTGGGCCAGCAGGGTGTTAAAGGAGCAGTGTGGGCTTGGGGCTCTGACCTCCAACCACCTGCCGGCTGAGGGGCCCCAGATGAGCTGCTTAAGCTTTTGAGCCTCTGTTTCCTTTCTGTTTGATCCTTATACAAATACTGATTCCCAAATCTATCCATCTAAATAAAACAAAGCAAAACAAAAAGCCAAGTCTCCTACAATCACTTGGAGATTCTTACTAGTTGGCCACAGAAAGCCCTTTTCCTCATCAGCTTTCTCAGTGAGAGAAAACAACAAACTCCTGTTGACAGGCAGTCATGTTAGAAACTGAACTGAACAGCTGGGTTTAGCTGAACAGACATCAAATGCATACCAAGGGTCAAGTTTGACGGATCCAAAGTTACAAACCTTGCCCTCGAGGGCCTCGCAGACAACAGGGTGTGTGCCACCGGGCAGGCAGAGGGGCCCCTCCCTCAGAAGAGGAAGGCCTGGGAGGTGTCCTAAGGGGTGTGATAAATGAGTTCAGTCTTACAGGGTAAGTAGAAACCGGCAGGTGGGATTAGGAAGAGAGACAAGGATGATCCAACAGAGGTCTGAAGGCAGGTGGAGTGGGCGCAGGTAGCAGTGGGGACCGTCAGCAGCATGGTGGGAGAAGAGGACAATGACGGTCAGTGCTTTCAGCTGACTTCATCTGCATATGAAAGGTGTAGAAATAGTATGGAATAGAAGCAGCCATGCATCCCCAAAATACCTCACTTATGGAAGGAAGTTTAAAAAGACGCCATCACACTCAGAAAACCCTAGGCTAGCTGAGTGCGATGTGCGGATGTGGGGGATGCAACCAACATGGACCTCGCTGACCTCACCCTGGCCAGGCAAAGGGCTCTTGGGAGGGATGGGGGCAGGGGCAGTTACTTCGAGGTGTTCCTGGAGCCAGGTGTGCTAGGAAGGTTGTATTTGGACTTGCTTTCTAGACCCAGCTAATACTCCCTGTGGACGTGGGATAATGCAAATTGGATGTTCCCCATAAATTCACCACAAGATGGGCTTAAGGACAGTGCAGTGAGCCCAGAGGAAATTAGGAAGAATGACCTAACAGAAACCACCCCACCTCTCCTTCCTACTTTTTCTGGTTTTATAGGAATCTGTTTCTCTGCAGGCAGCTCTTGTCTGTGTCTAGCAGTAAGACACGCACATGGAAAGAAGATGAACAGAAACAAATGATAAAACTGAATGTAGCAATGCAGATTTCACCTAACAGAGAGGACGTGTTTCAGCCTAATGATATGCGACACCCTCTGCAATGCTGATGACAATGGCAAACGAGAGAAATATGTGGTTGGGCCATAGTTCAGATGATAAAGGTTACCGATTGCTTCTGACCCATGAGATATCTGCAACAGTCTCTGTAACATCAGTGCATCTTTGTGCCGCAGGAAGGTTCTCTGTAGGGGAATTTGGGAAAGGAGCACCGTCAGAGGCTACAGGCTGTGTCTGGGGCTCCAAATCCTGGTTCCTATGTGCATCATCTGACCTGAATGTGTGGATAACATATTTACATGCTTAAGATGGTGGCTGTGATTCTTGTAATCCAACCATTGTATAACCCAGGAGCTTTTCAACTCCTGGGAAAAATGGGGAGGCCACTGATTCCAGAGGTGGGCAGATACCCTGGCTCTTAAAAGAGATTTTCACAGATTCTTCCTTAGAGTCCATTTCTCTCTCCTAAGCTTATTAACATTACCCCTGGACATGTATCTTTTTTTTCGAAATTGAGATACAATTCACAACGTATAAAATTCACCCTTTAAAAGGGTGCAGTTCAGTGGTTTTTAGCACATTCACGAGGTTGTGCGACCCCCACCACTATCTGATCCCAGAACATTTTCATCACTCCCAAATGGCCGTGACTCCTTGTCACAGATACAGGATCACAGATCTTTTAAGAAGCAGCAGCAATTTTGCTACTGGGGAACTTTGCAATGGTGAGATGAAAGAGTATTGTTAATAATTTAATTTAAGGCACAATTTAAACTGAATACTGTTTTGTTTTTGAGTTAACATTATTTGCAGGAAATCTTCAAACCTCTAAATAAATGGCAATAAACACAACTTAAAAAGCAACATCCGTACGTAGAAGTATTTAAGGAAATTTGGCCTGGGCGTAAATAAAAAGAATCTGGAAAACTCTCCTTAGGAGGCACGCACATGCAGAAGAAGGCCAGACATGACTTTATTGTCCATTTTCCTCTTTTGTCCCAGTATTCTGCTCCCAACTTTCTTTTCCTCCACCTGCAGCTGCAGCCCTAGGGTGAGCCCTCCGTGGGGGGCCCTGCAGCCCTAGGGTGAGCCCTCCGTGGGGGGCCCCTGCAGCCCTAGGGTGAGCCCTCCGTGGGGGGCCGCTGCAGCCCTAGGGTGAGCCCTCCGTGGGGGGCCCCTGCAGCCCTAGGGTGAGCCCTCCGTGGGGGGCCCCTGCAGCCCTAGGGTGAGCCCTCCGTGGGGGGACCCTGCAGCCCTAGGGTGAGCCCTCCGTGGGGGGACCCTGCAGCCCTAGGGTGAGCCCTCCGTGGGGGGCCCCTGCAGCCCTAGGGTGAGCCCTCCGTGGGGGGCCCCTGCAGCCCTAGGGTGAGCCCTCCGTGGGGGGCCCCTGCAGCCCTAGGGTGAGCCCTCCGTGGAGGGCCCTGCAGCTCTCCCCCCCCAGACTTCGCACAGCATGTAATGCCTGCCTTGCGCCTTCTCACTCTGATTCCATTCTCCACTCTCAGGAATAGGCCAGACTCCCTGTTTGCTCCCTCAATTGCTGTCCCTGAGTTTGGAACTATTAGGAAATCCAGATCTCTGACCGCTGGTCTGTCTTGCTTCTGATGGTCCACTGAGGGCTTTCTTGAAGGTATAGGCTAGGCTGGCTTTGCCTGCCTGACCCCCAGGTTCCAAGTCCCAGAGCCCCACACTCAGGCTCAGCTTCCGGTTAGCCCGCACTGGGTCTCCTTCACGACAGTCTCCCTCTGCCTGGATGGCCTGCCAGGTACATCCTCGGAGTGCCATTTTTTGATGTGAATGAACAGGTGTCTGTCAGCCCCTCCCAGTCTGACCCCTCCTTTCTGCTTATGAGATTCTAGTTCTGACATCTACCATCTCAGGAGCAGCTGGGGCTTGTCCCCAGGCTGCTTGAGCCCCACCTAGTCCTCTGGCCCTCCCCTCCCCTTCCAACTGCTCAGAAATTTGGACCTGACTTCTCCCTCCAAGACCACGCCCCCAGGGGTTGTGAGGGGGTGGCTATTATCATTGGGAGCAATCCTAGGAAGGCAGTATTTGGTAAAACCATGTTCCTGCTTAAGCGTTAGGGAAGTACATTCCCCCAGGACTGGGGAATTTAGCATAAGACTGCAGATTTTCGGTTAACGGGGTGATTTTGCCAGCCACCTAGTCTTTTTGCCCAAGATGTAGCAATAGAAGGCGTCTGGTAATGGAGTTGAAATGTGTAAACTTTAAGCTATCTATATTTTCTTCCAGTTAATCACCTTTAAGATTGACCTGTTTCCTTCTAAAACAACAGAGCTTTTGAACCATACTTGTTTTTCTTAAACAAATAAAGCAGAACTACTTTAAAAATTTCCATTTATGGAATAAAGAATCCAGTCACATGACACAAAATTCAAAAGGCACAAGAGGCTATTGGGGAGGGCTCACTCCTACACTTCCCCCACAGGTACCAGAGTTACCATTTTCTTGGGCATCCTCCCCGTGTGAAGGATAACTGACTCATGAGAACCAACCTGTTGGGGAGAATATTCTACAGAGCACCTGCCTTGGAGGCCAACATTTGTATTTTGAAGAATACAGTTTGACTTATGGCACTTAGAAGTCTTCAAAATAAAAAGCAGCCATGTATTGAGAGGATCCTATCATAGCTCTTAATCTATAAACTACAAAAATTATGTTTGGCCCAAAGAATTTACATCAACTAACCTTTGTTTTCTAAAAGACTTCCCCAGAATTAATAAGAAACAGTAGAATCTGTTTATAGCAAATACCCCTTATGCCCCCTCCCCTATACAAAGTCCTTGGAAAATCTAAAAAAAAAAAAGGAGTTAAAGTGGCAAGAAGATACATTTAATTTATTTGGCTTCCGTTGCCTCAATTTCTTGTCTGTTTTGTGTCATGTGTATATTTGTCTTAGGGCATACAGTCTGGTGTTTATTTTAGTGACTGACAAATTCTTCTGGAATAAGGCTTTGAGAGGAAGGAGGAAGATAATAAGTTGTGAATCAAACTTGTCTTTATAAAGCTACATGATTTATTTCCTGATGCAAAGCCATGCTGGGTCTAATTCTGAAAAACCCTAAGCTGAAGAAACATCGTATTTCTGCTGACAGAGCTGCAGAGTCTAGTGAACCTGTATTTAGAATCCTGTAGGGAAGGTGACTTAAATATTTCTTTTTGGTGCTATTAATCAATGCAGTTGTAGTGAAAGTTATTATGGATACAAAAATTATTTTCTTGTTCTACTAAAAATCCATGCTGATATATAACAAAGCAGAATGAAGCTTGGCCCCTTATGTCAAATCAAGGGGAAAAAAACCCATCCCAGAAAAACGGATGAGGGATTTTTCCATAGATCTTATTTTATAAAATCTCATCCATTACTATATTTGAGAATTTGGCTATAATTTAAGTAAAGATGGTATCAGATTTCTGAATGTTACAGTGTAACTGAAAGATGTGGTTTTTGTTAAGAGAGAGACTATTCAATGTGAAAGTAACACCTCATTTGATAACCCTGCTGCCCTTGGGGAAAAAAAATCCTTAAAGAACAACAAGATTGAAACTGCTCCTACCCAGAATGAATACAAATAAATTACAGGTGACCAGTGTCCCCCAGAACACCAAGGGAGCTTCGTCACTATGACAGTTTCACGCCAGGAAATAGTTTCTGTCTGAATCCTTTTTTTTTTTTTAGGAATGAATAGATAACAAACAAGTAAAAGGTAGCATGAACAGATCAGAGTAACCTACAAACAAATGCTGCCTCTTCCTGTCCATCTCTTCAAATGTCTTTTTTCTCAGCTAGCTGAGAAGATAGGCCAGAGAGGGGGCCGTAGTGTCTCTGCTCACAAACGTTTCCACTAGGGAGTCAAAAGGCAGGCCTTTCAACTGGTGTTCTGCAGGACCTTTTCAGCTTTGCCACTTTCTTAGCCCATCTTCTCCAGAAGTGTCCAGACGTCCTTCTCTCTTTTACCTAGCTTTCTATTCTCGATCACCGCACAGTCATGTGTCTGTGAATGGAAGGAAAGCATCCCCCGTCATGCTTCTCAGTTAAAAGCGCATAACTGGGAGTGGAAATGACGCAGGAGTCATTTGTACCTCTGATAGTGCAGGTTTCCATAGGAAAAAGAAAAATTAAATACTAACTAAAATGCAGTCTAACATGCCAAATGTAGGAACTCAGCAGAGCAGGGGTGGGGGTTGGGAGAACGTGAGAGGGGAGCAGGGGATGGGGCCTGGCCAGGCGGCCCCCTGGGGAGGGCAGGCGGGCTGCTCGACTACCCAGGGCAGTCTCGGACCTGAGCCTCCGGTCTGGTCTGGAGAGAACAATGCCTGACATTCCTTTATTAAAACTGTCCACCTGTCTACATAAGGTGGAAAAAAGCCAATTCTAAGCCTTAGTCTCGTCACCTTTAAATGGGGCAAATAATTGTGCCCATGCCCTGCAGTGAGGATCGGATGTGATAATTCATATAAAGATGCCGCATTGGCAATATTCAGTAAAAATGAAGGCTCTCCGTCCTGACTTTGAACCTGAAGACCTTCCTGGAAGGTGGCTGGGAGAATGGAGTGAAGTAGTGGCATTGCTCCCTCAGCACAGTGTGCACACCTGGCCGGCTGGTGGGGGTCGGGTGGGAGATGCCCACAGGCACACCTGAGCAGAATTAGTAAGCATCGATCACAGCATTCCCTGAGGGGGGCCAGGGAAGCATGTCACCGGAGAGGGGGAAGAGGGTGGAAAAGAGACAATGGTGACCTGTGGGAAAGCTCTGACATTTTCCCGAGAGCCCCGTCCCTGGTTTCGGGTGCCGAACAAAAGCTCATGGCAGAGGATTTCAGCTGGGCGCTTGGAAACGAGGTGTTTTTAATCAAAGAGGTTTATATTTTTAAAAAACATGTTTGATTTCACATAAAGAAGAGCTTTTTCATGGGACTGAAATTGTGACGTGCAGTCCGAGTCACGTCAGTGGTTTTCTGTCGGGGTGGGGTGGGGGTGGGGCTCAGGGAGAAAAGCCGCGCTTGGGGTGGGGGGGGGCAGAGACAGTTCACTGCGGATAAAGAGGCTGCGAGGGTCTGTGGGCCAGTGATTTCTGGTAACTGGGGCATAACTGAGTTAGGGCCACGTGCCCTTCTAGATACTTCCATTTGAAATAAACCTGATAGGATTTTAAGCTTGTAGATTTACAGACAAATACTCATTTTTCTTTTGTACAAAGCAAAGCTTCCCATTTCATACTTCAGAACAACCTTATGGAGGCACCTATGAAGATAGTATGTTATAAATTAAAGAGACAAAGAGTAAGGGGCAGCTTTTGGGAATCTCCTGACAGATCACCTAGCACCCTCTCTGGGGGGTGTTCACCCCACTTGAGAGACCACTGAACTATGAACACATTAAAAAACTTGGAGTCCCTAAGTTACAACAGCCGGGTACTTGGCCTAAATCATAATGGAAGTGGATTCATAGAATCAGAGGGTTTAACAGAAGGTCCCTTTACTGTTTAAAATACAGTTAATTTCCCAGAATTTTTACACACAATTCTTGAAAAAAATCTGCAGAAATGAGGCTCAGGTATCCTCTGATTCATACAGTATGAAAAGCTGTGTCTAGTTTGAGTGCTTATGAAGAAAATTATGACTGTCACACATACTATTACAACTAACCTGCCACAAGAGGACTTGGGGCATTCTGTAATGCACTTTATGAATGTGTGTCTAGTGATGAAAAGTAGTCAAAGCTCCAACTCCAAGGCATTCATCACAGCCAGTCCCTGCTACTGGTCTCACTGAAAATCATAAATATGAGTCCAGCCCCCCATCTAAACCACCCCCCATAAAGTGGCTGTGAGTAGATTTAACCTACTGTGCAAATAATAGAGGCTGGTCATTCATTTGTCCCTGGCACCTGCCTTAGGACCCGAAGACAAATTTTGTTCTCATCTAGCGTTTAACAGCAGAAAGTATCAATCTTTTAAAAAGCTCTGCTATCATCACACCTTTAAAGCCATCTTTACTGAGCTCTCATATCCTAGTGCAAGGTTGCAGAACTAAAAAAATGATAAATAAGCCTGGTCCTGCCTTTTCAAAGTGCTTCACACTGGATTCCACAGGCACAGATAATGAGGAAAGAAGACTCTAACAGAGACCCACACAATGCAAGAACTGGGGCACTGGAAAGGTCCAAGTTCCACTAAGTCCCTGGATGTAACCCTCACTGGTCATAGAGAGGGAGAGGAAATGAAGCACAGAGGGAGGTGCTTGGGCAGGGGTAAGGGGCAGGGGCAGAGCAGACAGCAGTGAAGGTCGTGCTTGGGCGGTGGAGGGAGGAGGGGCAGATCTGGGGATGTGGCTGCTCAGAGCCTGGGGACGGCCAGGTGTGTTCTGACCCTGGGAAGGGCCCCGAGGGAAGGGCAGCTAGGTCACTGCAGCAGAAAGGTTGGTCTTTTCCATACATCAGTAGAACAGAATAGAGAGCCCACATATACAGTCAATAAATGTATGATAAAGGAGCTACGAATATACAATGGGGAAAAGAAAGCCTCTTCAATAACAGGTGTTGGGAAAACTGGATAGCTACATGCAAGAGAATGAAACTGGATTACTGTCTAACTCCATACACAGAAGTAAACTTGAAATGGATCAAAGACCTAAATATAAGACGTGAAACCATAAAACTCTTAGAAGAAAACATAGCCAGAAATCTCTTGAACATAAATATGAGCAATTTTTTCCTGGACACATCTCCTTGGGCAAGGGAAACAATATCAAAAATGAACAAATGGGACTACATCAAACTAAAAAGCTTCTGTACAGCAAAGGCCACCATCAGCAGAACAAAAAGGCATCCTACAGTATGGGAGAATATATTCGTAAATGACCCATCTGATAAGGGATTAACATCCAAAATATATAAAGAACTCATACACCTGAACACCCAAAAAGCAAATAACCCAATTAAAAAATGGGCAGAGGACCTGAACAGACATTTCTCTAAAGAAATACTGATGGACAACAGGTATGTGAAAAGATGCTCCACATCACTAATCATCAGGGAAATGCAAATCAAAACTACAATGAAACATCACCTCACACCAGTTAGAATGACCACTAACCAAAAGACAAGAAATAACAAGTGTCGGCGAGGATGTGGAGAAATGGGAACCCTCCTGCACTGTTGGTGAGAACGTAAATTGGTGCAGCCACTATGGAAAGCTGTATGGAGGTTCCTCAAAAAACTAAAAATATAAATACCATTTGACTCAGTAATTCCACTTCTAGGGAGTAACCCAAAGCAAACAAAATCCCTGAATCTGAAAGACATATGCTCCCTATGTTTATCACTACTTTATTTACAGTAGCCATGATATGGAAGAAACCTAAGTGTCCACCAATAGATGAATGGATAGAGAAGAAGTGGTACATATACACAATGGAATATTATTCAGCCATAAGAAAGAAAGAAATCCTGCCATTTGCAACAACATGGATGGACCTAGAGGGTATTATGCTCAGTGAAATAAGCCAGGCAGAGAAAGACAGACACCATATGATTGCACTTATTTGTGGAATATAAATACAAAGCAAAACAGAATGAAAAAAAACTGCAGTAGACTCATGGACACTGAGAAGAGACTAGTGGTTACCAAGGGGGAGGGGTTGGGATGGTGGGTTGGGAGCAGGAGGGGAATAAAGGGGCACAAAAATTCTCAATCATAATTAAGTTGGTCCCAGGGATGGTAGTACAGCATAAAGAATAAAGTCAATGATTCTGTAACATCTTCCTATGTTGACAGGTAGTAACTGCACTAGTGGGGGTGAGGTTTTAATAATATGGGTAACTGTTGAACCACTGTGTTGTACCTTTAAAACCAATATGTTTGTATTTCAATAATACTTCAATAAAAAATAAAATTTTTAAAAAGGGCAGATTTTCTTTTTGGCATGAAACACGCCGCAAAGACTGGTGGACTGAAAAGGGCCAATAGGAAGATGAAAAGACCTTTTAGACAATGGACAGTACCTTATAGAGGGAATGACTAGTATTCTACAGGAGGAACAGCTATGTAAAGAGCTGGCATGAGCAAACAACAGTGTTGATTCTGGATCTTGCAGGAGGCAAAGATGTTTCCCATCATGAAACAGTGAGTTTGGTTCTTCCTATGCCTGAACTTTGAATGACCTTCCTTTTAACTTTGGGGTACTTTAATTAAAATGTTTTTAGTGTGGTGAAATGTATATAACAAAATTTGCTACTTAACTATTTTTAATGTGCAATTCGGTGGCATTAATTACATTCACAATGTTGTGTGTCCATCACCACTTTCTATTTCCCAGAACATTCTCATTTCCTCAAACAGAAACTCTGACCATTAAGCACTATCTCCCCATTTTCCCCTCCCTTCTGCCCCTGGTAATCTATGTGAATCAGACTACTGTAGGTACTTCATGTAAGTACATGGACAGACAATATCTGTCCTTTTGTGATTGGCTTATTTCACTTAGCATAATGTCTTCAATGTGTATCATGGATCAGAACTCCATTCCTTTTTATGGCAGAGTAATATTCCAGAGTATGTAAAGGCCACATTTTTTCTGTTCATCTACTGATGGACACCTGGGTTGTTCCCACCTCCTGACTACTGTGATAATGCTGGGAACATGGGCACGGAAGCATCTGTTTGAGTCCCTGTTTTCAATTCCTCCCGGTCTTTATCTGAGCCACGCGGTCATTCATGTTTAGCTTTTTGAGAAACCACCAAACCGTTTTCCACAGTGGCTATACCATTTTAATATATTCCCAGCAGCATGAGGGTTCCACTTTGTCCACTTGTTCTTCTCTGTTTCTTTGTAATAGCCGACCTGATGGGTGTGAAGTGGTATCTCATTGGGGTTTTGATTTACATTTTCCGAATGATGAATGATGTTGTACATCTTTTCAGGTGCCTCTTGGCCATTTGTATGCCTTCTCTGGAGAAATGACTATTCAAGTCCTTTGCTCATTTTAAGTGGGGTAACTTAATCTTGCCTGGATCTGTTCTCTGGACTCGGGTTAGCTGTTACTAGCACTGACTCGGTGCAGGAAGGGAGTGGTGGCCTCAGATGGCTAGAGGATCCTTGAGTTCATTTTCACCATCTTGAAAGAAATCCTTGATTTTCCTAATTAAGAAAAATGCTTCCATCTTACTACGCTGATGGACAGTGACTGCAATGGGGTATGGGGGGGGGGACCTGATAATATGGGGGAGTGTAGTAACCACAATGTGGCTCATGTGAAACCTTCATAAGATTGTATATCAATGATACCTTAAGAAAAAAGAAAAATGTTTCCACTCTAAACGTTACTATCGCATAGGTCTCTAGATGGTAACCTAGGAGGTTTAGCATTTAAGTAAGACATGTTCGGTGAGTTCACAACCTTAAATGTGGGACAAATAAATGTATATTCACTTAAACTCCTGCATATTAACTGAGCACATACTGTGTGCCAGAGATAATTTTAGTTTCTGTGGATACAGTAGATGGAGACTAGACAGAATCCTTCCTTATCATCCACGGGAGCAGAGTGACAATAAGCCAAGTGAAATCTGGTTGTAATGGTTGTGATGAAAAAAATAAAACAGGGTATGTAACGTGATGTGCTGGGATTATGGTGGGAAGAATGGAGACCTGCATAAAGTGAGGGAGCGAGCCGCATGAACCATAAGCGTCACGAGGGGGACCCAGCTTAGAAGCCTTTGCTAGGCTCCTGGAGAGAGTGTGTGTGGCTTCTCAGGAACACAGAAGGCCTTGAGACTGGTGCAGGGAGGGGAGGGTGGCATGTACCACACCACTACGTAATTTACCTGCATGTGAGCTAATAGGCCCTGAAGCACCAGGATTCTGTGGCATTGACTCTAGGTCCACATTTGACATTGCTGATCCCCCGTAAAGGTTTAAATATAAGCACCTCATACAATTTCCTTACCAGGCAGGAATGACAACATCTGCCATTTTTCTCTTAATTTTTATTTTTAGTGGTGATAAAATACACATGAAATTTACTCTCTTAACCATTTTTCCACAAGAATTTTTTTGGAATAGATATTACACACAGAAAAAAAATCTGAGTTCAGTTTTGCTAAAAAAAAAATCTTAAAACTGTAGAGTGTGGTCTATTAGCAGTCTCGCCACAGTCTCCATTTTGATTGAGCAAACGTTAAACAACTGACTTTATAAGCTATCGTGCAAGTTGCTTTTTATGGACCCATCATTTTTTCCTGACGACCTTGGTTCCAGACATGGTCCTTAAAGAAAAACATGGGTGTTGCACTTGTTCAGACAGGCACACATCAAAGATCTACTGATTTTTGTTCAACCCTTTTTCTTACTTTCTGTACAATGCATTTATTATCTCCACTCTCTGAAAACATATGGCCCAAGGGAGAATGAAGAAATAACCTTGCATTTCAAAACTTTAATTGCAAGTTTCTTTGTCTTCCAGAGAGATAAAGAGTGAAAAAGTTTGCAGCTGTGGGCTACCTTACATGCAAGTGTAAGGAAGGTTTGTTTCCTAAACATAGTACTTAGGACGGCTTTGACCTGTCCTTATGTTGTCACTCAACAGGCTCCAGTGAATGCCCCTTTATTCTCCTAGAGTGAATGGTGGGTTTTTTGTCATTCTTGGATTTTTTTTTTTTTACTTTTAATCATTTGAGATGAGAGCTGCTTTCCCTTCTTCCCTGTAGTAAATGTTAGCAACCCCTATGCTTCCAAGAGCACAGAGGTCTGCCAGAGGTCAAGGACCTTTCTAAGCTGTGCCTCATTCTGGAGGTATAGTGAGCTAATAAGGCCATGAGGCTCAGAGTGTCAGGGAAGGGACTAGATGGCCCCTGACCCTCAGGGTAAAGTCCAGTGCTTCTTGAGTGTGCATAGATCACCTAGAAATCTTAATTCAAATGCAGCTTCTGATTCTGTAGGTTGGGGGCAGGCCCCAAGATTCTGCATTCTTAACAGGCTCCCAGGTTGCTGGTCTTTGAGTCGCAAGGCCAGAGATGACGTTAAAAACCACGAGAAGTCCGGCTCGGCAACGAGGCTCCTGGCCTGCAGCCCTCCTCAGCCTCACGGCCACCCGCTTCTCTTGAGCTCCCAACAGCCCTGCCCGGGATCCTTGGCCTAGAACGCGTGGCAGCCTCCAGCCACCTGGTGGTCCTATGCAGAGTCTGAGGCCATGTCGACTCTTGGGCTGAAATGTGAATTCACTGATATTGGCCGTTTTGGTTCAATCTGAGCTCTCCTCACCTGGGTGGCTTAAATCCTCGTGCCATCATTAGAGGGCCTCGGCCCTTCCCCCACCCCAGGCCCTTCCGCGCTCCGTGCTTGCTTTCCATCAGTTTGCTCTTCCAGGTAAGCTGCACGCTTTCTGCTCACCACAACACCCATCTTCCCTAAGCCCTCTGTCCCCAGCATCTGTCCTTAAGATGTCCCTGCAGTGCTTCCACGGTCACCCCTGCTCAGTGTCTCAGTTGACTCCATGCTCACTGGCATTCCAAGCTCCTGTGACCTGGTTCTGCCTCCCCCTTGCCTGCTGGTCACTCGCCGCCCACTCACATGACGTCTCCTGGGCATGGCGCTCACGCGTGGACCTACGCCCGAGCTTCGCCCCCCAGCCAATCCCAGCACCGGTCAGAGCGCCCTCCTGGCTCGGCACACGCCCAGCCCCTCCTGAGGTGTGCCGCCTGCGGACGCTGGCCCACAAAGCCCTCCACCCTTCTGACGTCCTACCGTGCACATCATGAATTTCACATTCTCACCTCCTGCAGTGTCCTCATGTGGCCACATCTGGGGACTCCAACTAGATTAGACGCTCCAAGGGGAACGACCCTACAGCTGTCCTCCCCCAAGAACTAAGCCTCGCCTTTCCTGGCTCCTGGCTGGCTAAGAGGAGCCCACGGACACGGGACCTGGGTGGAGCCCGCGGCGTGGCGCCCTCCTCCTCGCGGGGCTGCGGTGGGAGCACCGCGCCGTCCCGCCCAGCCGCTGCAATAAGCGTGACCCTGCCGCGCCCTCTCCATCTATCTTGCTTTTCCAGACCTTAAACTCCACATCCAGGGCTGTCCCTGGACTCTTTTGAACTTGCCTTTCTTCTTCCTTTTTTCCTTTGATTAACAAAGTTAATTTTTACCTTCACTTTGACCAGTCTAAACTTAAAAAAAAATAAACTCGATCAGTCAATACTGATTCAGTACCTATGAGCAATGCACTGTGCCGGCTATAGGAATCTGACCCTTCTCCACCCCATGTTCACAGACCAGTGCTTCTCACTCAATAATGTACTGGAAATCTTATAAAATGCAGATCCTTATTCAGTAGCTCTAGGGTGGGGCCTGAGAGTCTGCATTTCTAACAAGCTCCCAGGTGATGCTGATGGTCTTTGAATGGCAAGTCAGAGATTCCGTTAAGACCAAGACCAGACTGCCTTGAATGCCCACACACTGCGCAGCCGTGTCCATCAACGGGACACATCGAGACCCACCTCTCCCGTTGCTGGATACAGACACCCTTTCCCTCGAGTGGAGGTGCAGGGAGAATTGTTCCCTACGAAACCCCTACTGTGTACCAGGCACTCTGCAGCCTCACAAAGGGACGAAGCAGTTGCTCAAATGGTTGGTGATAAGTAGACTGGAACAGTGCTAGGCATGTCGCAAATGTTCAGATTCTCATTAAATTAGTGAATAATTTTTCCTTAAGGACCTTTGTGATCTTATAACTTCCCTTTATGTTAGACTTATAATAGTTTCCTACTGGTTCTGAATCAAATTCACACTCCCAAGCATGGACTTGGAAAGGCTCCACCCATTGGGAGCAAAATCAGAGATACCCTGGAGGTCAGGGGGTGGCAAAATCAGGATTAGAAGTCTCTTCCTGGGCTCGAATTCTCTTTTCTAATAGGCACAGAACACAGGTCTGCCTACTAATGCACAAGGCAGGTGCTGCAGCCTCTTGTGCTCACCACTCACACCTGGGAACAGTGTCCCTCCCACAGGATTAGGCCCCTTGTGTGAGGCCACCCTAGACCTGCTCTCCAGGCAGAGGAGCCGGGCACCATCACTCCTGTACTGCCCCACCGGAGGGCCACTCTGCAGAGCTAAAATGACAAGTTGGTTGTGCATCTGCTGCTATGGTTACTTGTAAATTTACATATTAGTAGGACCTCAATGGCCTGGTCACAGGGACCCCGACAGAGGCATGAAAAACCTAAGCCCAACAGAAGGGGGCAATTTCTTTATGTTTCATTAAAAAAAATTTAAACCTTGTGATGAGAGAAATTAATGGCCTAAAGTTTAAGACTAGCTGTGGTCCCACTGAATTTAATCACCCCTGCATCTTACACTCCACTGGCACAGGTTTTGGGGGGGGGTCTGTTTGTGGATTTCTTGCTGCTGTGCATTAGTGACACACGTTACAATCTTCCACCCACACCTGGCTGGCGGCCCCTAACTTCACTCCAGGCACCAACTCAAGGCCTGGCAGCGATCCAGAGGCTATACAGGTTCTGATCCTCTTTCTTATTGGAAACTTTCTCCTCCTACTTAGGGGAGTGCTTTTTAAGGTACTGAAAAAAATGTAACAGAAATGATCCAGGTTTATGCCAAGGAAGAGACATTAAAATAGGAGCCCAGGTCATTTGGGTCATGAGGGGAGTCCCCCAATTCACTGTAATTATAGAAACACTAAGACAGAAAGAAACTTAACAAATGTAACAGAACTACATTTAACCTCTCAAAGTACACTGCCCTGAGGCTTGGAGGCCTTGTCTCCACCTCACCCTACCCAGAGCCTGGCTGGTGGCAGGAGTGGGATAAACACGGACTGTGGACCGTCCTGACAGGTGTGGGAGCAGGGCTCTAGAGTACAGGGGTAGAGCACAGCTTCTTTCTGGCTGGAGGGGAGGAGCACAGAGGAGTCAGAGATGCCTTTGCTTCAGGAAGTGGCAGAAATGATTCAATATATCACATTCCTTTTCCTCCTGAGTCAGGGATCAACTGGCACAGGAACCCTGTGCTGTGTGCTCAGGGCACTCTTCAAACTCGATTAGCCTTAAAGTCACAGTGTTCTTATTTCTGCATAACAGTTAATAACAGAGAGCCCTCAATGAATGTATATCCTTGAGCAGATCCCCACAAATGCAGACTGGTTATGACAGTTCCCCAAACACTCAAAAGCTCACTTCAGTCCCCCATTCCTCAAGTTCTCTTTCTCTGCTCCCCACACTTCATACAGTCAAGTGCAGAAGCAGTTTCCTGGGAGGCTCAGACCATGCCTCTGCCACTGATGACCTGTGCAACCTTGGGCTCTCTGTGCCTCAGTTCTCTCCTCTTCTGGCAAAGGGGTGGTGAGGATTAGAGATGATCTACATACAGCATTTAGCACATGCCTGGCACACAGGAGGGATCTAGTGCCTCTAATATGATCCTAATGGAATATTAACATATAGCTGAGCTCAAAACCTCTTTACAGAATCCCATGGTCTATAGCAGCAGTTCTCAGACAAGCACGCATCAGAATCCCCTGCTGGAGGGGTTGTTAAACCAGATTCCCAGACCCCACCCCCTGAGTTTCTAACTCAGTGGGCATGCGTGGGGCCAGAGAATGTGCATTTCCAGCAAGTTCCCAGGGGCTGTGGATACCTGCAACTACACGCTCCATAGGGCAGAGTCCTAACTGTTTGTTCCCACAGTCCTACATGACTAACCACTGCCCGTCCCCTCCCACAGCCTTCTTTCCTGGTTCTTCTGGGAGCCCTGGGCTTAGCTGATTTTCTCCCAAGTCTGACCTGCTTGTCCCCACCTCGGCCCCTTCCCATGTTCTCTGCCTTCAGATTCCCTTCATCCTCCCAGCACCAGACCAAGCTCTTCCCGCCCAGCCTGCCCTCCAGGCCTCGGCCAGCCATACTCCTGGCCCATGATCGATTGTTCCTCTTTGTAGGGCTTTAGACCCACAGTACGTGCAAGGACTACGGACTGAGGTGGCTTATCTGCCCCCGTGAGATGGAAGCTTCCGGGCCACAGGCGGTGTGGGATAAGTTTGATGTTTCCCACAGTGTCTTACGGGCTTTTATTTGGTGGCTGGCTGAGGGTTTTTACCAGCGAACACAAAATCGGATCCACTGGATTGAAAGGAAAAGAAGCTGATGGACAGGTGAAAGGAACTGGACTGAATAACCCTGGGCTTGGGCTAGGGGAAGTTGTGGGCTGACAACCTTCAACAATAGAAACATTAAAATAAAGAAGACATGGACCAACTGATCTTTACCCCTATGAGAGAACAAATTTGAGGAAATGGGGTCAAATTGTGACATATTAGACTTAGGTCTGCTATAGGGAAGTTCCTGACACTGGGAATTATTACACAGTGAAACAGGTCAGCAAGTACGGATGTGAACAATCTGCACTAAGCTTTAAAAATGGAACAGATTCTTATTTACCATGAAAGTTTCTGATGCCCTCCGGGATCCTGCCTGTATACCTTGGACACAAAGTTGAGGAGGCAAGGTCCCTGTGCAAGTTTCTTTTTACTGGATGTGTGTTTGGCAGCTGTTTATGCTACTTAAAGATACACTTATCAGTTGGTTGCTAACTACACTACGAAGAGTAAACAAGTGTTTTTAAAAATCAATACTTTAGGGAAGTGGTTCATTTCCCATTTCAGGGATGTTATGAGAAGCCAAGCCGGCAAACCCTGTGTTGCTAATGGGATTTATGCAATGCCACGCGTCCTCGGGTCCCACTTGCCGGATTTAACCATCACATTCACGAAAAGTTCAGAGTTTTTCTTCCTCATTTTTAGTGGAAAGTCTTCAAATTTCTGGCGGCTGGAGGAAGTGGCTCTTGTACCCTGAACACTGAACGGGAAATGTAATAAGTTATTATTATTCTCTGAACTGGAAGGGTGGTTTTTGCAGTCAGTTCTTCCTGCCACTTTGAAACCTGGCAGCTCCACCGCGTTGGTGTACACAGGCTTCTACTGGGCTAGATTTTTGGGGGTGGAGAGGCAAAGGGGGGCTGGGAAGAGAGGAAGGGAAACACTCCTCTCAGGCACTAGCAATCCACAAGGAAAATGTGTTTTGTGCAAGGGAAAAGTTTTTGCTGACCTATGGGTCCAAGGTAAACACTGCCTCTGTTGGGGGCAGTTGACATATGTGAGGCTGGTGTAGGAAGACCACACGGGTCAGGGTCACACCTGCTTTGGCACTGGACCCTCTGGGGATCACGGGCTGCCTATCTCTTTTTAGTCCTGAGTTTAGAGCTCTGCCTACATCCTGAACTTCTAACTCAAAGAAACCTTTAGGTCAGGAAATGGCTCTAAATTCCAGAGCATACAAATTTCCTGTGGACCCCAATGCCTTGGGGCTTTAGCTTATTTACCTGCAGGAGGTCTAAGGGGCTTTGCTTCTGCCTCCCAGTAAAATAATCCAGAGCAGCTGGGATTCACCAGCTTCAACTTCATCCTTCTTTATTGTTTGTTTAGGAAAAAAAATGATCATTCTCTACTTGAACCTGAACATTTTGCTTTGTACTAAGGCAGAAATTTCCTTAATAAACTGTGAAAAATACAATCCAAATGGTCAGCTATTTATTCTGACATCCACCACCCCTTAAAAAAAAATAGCATGTCCAACCACATCTTTTGCCCCTGTACCGTGGGCACCTACCGTGGGCCTGCTGGCTCTGAAACTGCTCCTGCCCTTGGCTTCTCCTTTCTCTTACCACTGCACTGGCCTGATTTAAGCCTTAACCAGCATTTCCCCAAACAGGGCAGTGGCCTCACTATTGGCCCCTGCGCCCACCCCTGGACACTCTTCCCAAGGATGCACAAATCACAAATCTGGTTGTGTCCCGCCCCAGCCCACAATATATGGAGATAAAATCTACACTGTTTTGCTTGTGTATAAGGCCCTGAAGTGCTGCCTCTGCCTCCCTCACCCCACAGGCCCTTGCAGTCCAGGAATGCTGTCCTTTCTAGAATTCCCTGGGAACACGGCACTGTGAAGCGTCCCCGCCATTCCCACACCAGACAGGGCACTGCCAGCCGCGAATCCTAAGCCCAGCCCTGCTCTCCTGCCCCTGCTACGTGCTTTAGACACACACGACAGCACTGTGGTGAGGAATGGGAGGTTTCCCCTGGCACCCTTGGCCTGGGTGCCCAGCGCACTTTGAGACACTGCCCTCCTGCGAGCGCGCCCCGCGCGCTCCACTTGTATGTGCGTGCCCAGATCATGCGTCCCAAAGGAGGGGCTATGCCGTGGCCTCTGTCTCCTCAGCCTGTGCGGTGTCCCGCATGCAGTATGTGCTCCCTTTGTTAAAAGAAGTGAATACATGTAACACAAGTTCAGGTTTATTTCTCATTGAGTGCCATGTCCTGCACGGGTAGCCACAGATATCAAAGGCTGAAAGTCCATGGTGGCCCATAAAACAAGTACAAAGTTATCAGCACATATCCATAAAGAATGCTCCAAACTGCTGCCGGGACGGCTGCCTTGAGAAGAGCCGGCCCCTGATGCCCAGCCCAGGCCGAGGGGAAGCCTGCTGGGAGCTCTGGCAGCCTGGGCTGGCGGACAGGAAGCAGCCCTGGGGGCGCCTCCGAGTGGGGACAGAGATAGCAGACTGTGCGTAATGCTGCTGGCCACCCACTCCCTTAAACCTCAAGCTCACTGAGACGGACCAAGTCTTCTGTTTTGCCGAAGCCCACCGTCTCTGTCTTGGTCTTTTTGGGCTCGTGCTTTGGGTGGAAAGGATGAGATGAGCTTATACCGTGTTTCTACCAGTGGATCCTAAAGGAAGCCCACACGTTGTACCCAGAGGGAAACACGCAGAGAAGGTGCATGACTTCCTACCAATCAGGGAGAGAGAAGGAAAAGGGCCTGGAGGGGAAAATCACCGCTGGGCAGAGGTCCCACCCAGGCCAGCTCTGGAGGCATGGAGGTGCGGGTACGGTCAGGGAGCTGTGTGCTCCGGTGGGTCATGCTTCCCTGTGGGCAGGGGTCAGTATACTGCAGGCAGACAGCCGACAGGCCACCAGCCGGAGGCCAGGAGGGTAGATGCCCTCAG
The DNA here is from genome assembly GCA_032199065.1 of Smutsia gigantea. Classification (NCBI taxonomy): domain Eukaryota; kingdom Metazoa; phylum Chordata; class Mammalia; order Pholidota; family Manidae; genus Smutsia; species Smutsia gigantea. The sequence continues at coordinate 40,849 of JAVSCE010007029.1, forward strand.
GAGTGAATCACCTGTAGAGCTGAGGGCCATCAGGCAGGATACAGACCCACAGGGACAGCAAAAAGAACGGCCTGGACAGCATTCCTAGCCCACTGGACATGCCATGTGAGAAAAACCCTAAAGCTGTTTTGCATGCATTTCAAAAATAGGAAAATACAATGGGGGAAGTTTTAATACTGACATAACAGATAAAGTTCATGCAGCACCTTCTTAAAACAACACTCTCTGCAAAGAAGGCCCTGGCTTGGAACTCCCCTTTTCATGGCCTCATAAAACACTGATTTATTGACCTTCAAAGATACACCTTTTATTGTTTCAGTTTTCCTGGTGTAAGAATTTCTGGTAGATAACTGAAAAAGCAAGCTCGTATTTCCTTATCAACACAGAGAATGTGTTCGTATTAGAAATTTGCTATTTCGGGGGAAGTGGTGGGAAGGAAGTAAGGCGGGGGAGATATTTGAAACATTTATCACAAAATGAACTAAAAGACCACTGATCTGCGTCTGTGGTTCTCCAAACAAAATATTAACCTATAGCCAAGTCTTTCCTCTAGGAGGGGTGAGGCGGTGCCTATCCTACCTATCCTACAGGGCGAGCCCCACCCTAGGGGATTTCCTCTGCAGGTGAGGGGGTGGGGGGGGCGGAGGGGGTCTCCCCACAGGCCTTTCTGGGGCCTTGCATTTGCTGTTTAGTCTTCCTTACCACCTGAATAAGAGTCATACAACACTATCTCCAAAACTATAAATGTTTAATGTCCTACCTGCTGTGGAGTTACTTGAATGAAAGAGTTTTGTGCTATCTGTGAAGTCATAAAAATGTTTGTTTTTTAGGGGGGCGTGTTGGCAAGTTTACTTTAAACCACTTAGACGTACTCATGCCATCCTCTTGACTAGGAAGTTTCTTCCCCCGCTGCCTCATTCCCTCTCTGACCCATGCTCCAAAGACCACTTTGGAAATCCCTTCCTTCCCAAGTCATCCCTGACTCCTCTAGCTCTCCGCGCGCTCTCCTCCCCGCCCCTACCCTCTGTCCTTCTCTTATCCAGGCCGCTTGATTACTATTACAGCTTCACCTGCCTCATCCTCTGACTAGAACGTGACCTGTGGACACACAGCTATGTCTTCGTCTGCCTGCTCACTAAGCACGGTGCTTCACCTACCATAAATGTTTGTAGGCCTGGGTATGAATGAATCTAACCTAAGGCCTTAGAAAACTGGGGATACACAGGGCTGTGTATAATCAATTACCTTAATGAAAACAGCGTGCTTCTGTATCTTCTGACTTGGAACAAACAGAACTATCAACATAAAAACTTAAGTTACTTTTATCTGCAGGTAAATACTCTTCTTAAGTGTCAATAACAAATTCCCTCAAAAATACAGGCAGACCGAGATATAATCACAGGACTGCTTGAATAGGCAGAACTTACAGCCTTCCAGGGAAGTTTAAATCTACTTAATACAATGTAAATGAAACTAAATACAATGCTGGCAGATAAAGCACTTTCTAGAAGCTGTTTTTGCCAACTATTTTACAAAACCAATTACTCCACCACCACCATCAGGCTAAGCAGTTCTTTAAGCCTTGCCTAGGGTGATAAGTAACATCAACAGGTTGCCACTGCAGTTCCTGTTTTTGAACTAATAGAAAAGGTTGGCCAAAGAAGCAGTAATGGAACACAGAAGGTCCTTGTAGCCACACTACCTTTAGGGGATAATATTACAATACCACATCTAGCTCCACCTTTCAGAATTAATGAATTTCCACTGAGGAAATTGGGCATGAACTTCTCATTTGATTAGAACTCTTCTGCTATCATATGTTTCCTGTTTAGGTTTGATTTAAAAAATGCACATAATTTAAGTGGTTGAAAGGGAAAAGGAGGGGAGACAACACTTTTTGAAAGGTACCCCTGAAAATTACATTTTTTTTTGCTGTTAATATTAGAACCTTTTGTGTCTTATGCATACATGTATGTGTGTGGTTTTTGCAAAAGCAATGTGAGATGCTTTTTTTAACTGCATGCTGGGCAGGTTTCCTCAGGTGGCTAGCTGTTCACTGGAGGCCTGGTCCTTTAGCTCAAGTAAGGTAGCACCCTGTCCAACCTGTTGAACACTCAATGAAGCAACGCCTGACGTGCTTAAAATGAAAAATTCCATTAGGTTTTTCCACCTTTTTTTCTCTCATCCATTCTAAGAGACCCACACCAAGAAGAACCAAACAGAGTGAATCTTCGTGAGAATTACCTGCTCCAGCCTACAGCACATTCCTATTATTCTCGTCAAGGCTGTCGTCCTAGGTGGGCTTCCCTTCTCTCTCACCCCAAACTCAGTATTTCAAGTGCCTCTCCCGTTTCTTCACCGGGTTCTGTGCCATTCTGCAGAGCAGTGTTAATAACAGCCTAAGCCAGTTTTTACAGAGAAGGGAAATGTGAAACCGCTAAAACCCAGAAAACCACCACCACTCACCCTTCCCTCTGAGCGACTTCCAAGCGGGCAAGGTGTTCAGAGTGTGTGTGGCTGGCTTTGCCGCACTGTGGCTCTTTTCCAGGAGGACGGAAAATCAGTACCAGTCTTTATTTGTTGGCAATTGTACTGAGCGCTCTGAGATCTTTCTGCGATTGGGCGGCAACAAGGATCCGAAAGACACACTCATTTTCTGGCACCCCTAGCTCTTGGCATTCTGAAGCCCTGGGTAGGCAACGTGGTAGTATAAAGGGGGATGGCCCCTGAGGGGAGCCCCAGGTGCATCCCGGGCTGGGGAGCCCTCGACAGCCAGGCATCGCTGAGACTAACCACTGGGCGCACCCCATCCTGGGCCGAGCACAGGAATGGGGCTTTGTTTCTGGCGCCCCTACTGGCTTGGCTCCCCAAGGGCCTTGGTTTCTCCAGCTGCAAATAGTATTTTTGTCCCCTCATCATCAAAGGGTTTCTGAGGACAAGTGGCTATGGTTATTCAGGGCCAGCACCTGAAATGGTGGTCCTCAAACTGTGTGTGGGGGGGCATCGGAGGGGAGACATAAACCAGAGGGGGGCATAAAAAAGAAATCGGTCAGCTGTTTTTTAGAAACCGCGAAATTCGGTTTCTCTGCAGGCTCTGCACATCCCCGTGCGGCGAGACCGCTCTAATCCTCAGGTGACAGGTAGGGAGAGGTGCGAAGCCCGGTAGAGGGACCAGCCTAGAACGCCGAGGGACTCAAATGGCCTGGAAGGGCCCCATCAGGAGTGGTCACCTAAAGTGGGCATGTCTGCGACTCTGAACGTTTCCCACTCGCTCATTCCGTTGGCAGGAGGTAGGGGCTGCGTCCACGCAGCGGCCACTCCGCATGGAACTTAGTAGGGGCTCCAAAATGCTTGGAGAAGAAATGACATCAAAGCTTGCCATAAGCTGGCTTGGGGGCACTCCCCGGCCAGGGACTGGGGTCCTGCGCCCCTCGCCCGGCGCCCCCGCGCCCCTCCACTAGCGCTTCCCACCCCGCCAGGCCGCCTCCCCGGCTCTCCTCCGTCCCGATCTCGGGCGGCCCGCAGCCCCCGCCGGTGCCCCCGCGAGTCCCGAGGCGGCGCGGGGTCGGCTCCTTACCTGCAGCCGGCCGAGCAGCGCGCAGAGCGCGAGCAGCGCGGGGAGCGGGCGCCGCCGGGTGCGCGGGGCCATGGCGCGGTGCGGCGGGCTGGGCGCCGCGCTCTGCGGCCTCTGCGGCCCGGGCCCGGCTGCTGGGCCGGGTGCCCGCCCCGCCGCGACCCGCCCGCCGCCGCGCCCCGCCCGGCCCCTGCCCCGCCCGCGCCGCCAGATGGTGCCCTGCGCGCGGGGCTGCGGGCGCGCGGAGGGACTGAGCCCCGGAAGGGGCGGGCCGGGCAGCGAGGGGCCTGGGGGTTCGCGCCCGGCCGGCCGGCCGCGAATTTGCCCGAGGGCCTCCTCCCGCCCTTCAGGCTGCACGCCGCCGGCGGGCGCCCAGGTGTGGTGCCCTGACCTGGGGTGTCTCCGACCTCCTTTAGGGCGTGTGCTCAGCCTTCCGGGCGGGGGCTCCCAGAGGTGGGCGCACACCCACCCGGCACTGACGAGAAGAGGGGCGCCTCCTGAGAAAGATCATAATATACCGCCCAGCGCTGTTCAGCGAATCCCCCTTCAAGGCTCTCCAGTCAGCAGCACCTCCTCTTGCCTCTGCTCCCGGGCCCTTCTCCAGGCTGCCTGGCACCACCGTCCCCGCCCCTCGACCCCATCAGGCACCAGCTTCGACCGTCCCTTTCCCGATGGACGCTCGCCTCGCCCGCTGGCCGGGAGCAGCACCTGTTCTGCTCACGGGTTATTCCTTGGTGAGGAGTGTGCCTTCTCTCACGTTCTAGGTCGGTGCTGGGTGCACACGTACACCCACTCCTCTGTGTAGATAACTTCCGAGTAAAAATACTTGGCCCATGTCAACAGAAGACTTCGTTTTGAATTCCTGCCAGAATTATCTACCTACCTTACTTTTGGCCCAGCATACGGTGTATGTCAGTGATATTCTAAGTTTTCTTTACAACAACTTTTAACGCTTTGTCGTCGGGTGAAGTGGTTTATAAATGTCAATTAGGTCAAACTGGTTGAAATACGCCTATTATTTTGTCTACTTGTGAGAAAATGGGATATTTCCAGCTGTGGCTTAGTATCTATTTTTCCTTTCAATTCTCAGCGTTACCTCCCATGTTTTTTAAGGTGTGATTAGAGGCATAAACATTTATTATTATGTCTACCTGATGAACTCACCCTTCCATCTTTACTATAGGTCCTCCTTGATGAATGATAAAACTTCGGGTTCTCAAGTCTATTTTTATATTACTTATGTATAGCCACTTCATCTTTCTTGTAAATAGCATTTACATGGTATGTCTCATTCTATCATTTAAACTTATCTAAAGTGACAGCATATAATTGGGTCTTGCTTTTTCATTCTATCCATTTTGACAATCCCTATCTTTTGAGTATTTAGACCATTCATATTTAATGTGACCACAGATATGATGAAGTCTACTATCTTGGTATTTCTTTTCTATTCCATCTTTGTTCCTCTTTCCTTTTTTTATTTTTTATTTTTTTAGGGTTCCTCTCTCCACTGTTAGCTTATTTTATATACCTTCTTGTTTTATTATTTTAGCTCTGGGTTTACAATATGCACCTATAATTAGCACAACCTACCTTCATATAAAGTTCTGCCACTTCATATATCCTATAAGACCCTTGGAACACCACCCTTCCATTTCTCCCTCTCACCTTTGTGTCACTGTAGTCATACTATGTGCTTCACTTTGTAGCTCTCTGTTGTGCAGCCTGCCCAGTTGCTTTTGTACTGTTTGGAAATACCTTAGTAATTTTTTTTAAAAAGTGATTAAAGAAATTAAAAGTGAAAATGTTCTTTGACAAAGGAATTACGTATCTTGGAATCTAACATATCGATATCTAAAAAGAGAGGTATTAGGATAAAGTAAACACTTTCCCATTTTTATAAAACTACAAAAAGAGAAAAAATGAGTGTTAGCAGAGGAATGGTAGAAAAAATTCCGGCCCATCATAGAATAGAATATAATGCAGCTATTTAAGAAAATTACATAGTTTTGGAATGATGACTATGACATTTTAAGTAAAAGCAAGTTACAGGCTAATGTCATCCCATGTTTGTAAACAACATTATACTTATAAAAGCAAAGGAAATTTCTGGAAAGACAATAATAATAGCCAACGCTAATAGCATCCTTACAAGTTCATTTAATCCTCACAACTGCCTTGTAAGGAATACTGTTATTGGTCCTATTTTACAGATGAGGAAACTGAGGCCCAGAAAGGTTAATAACTTGCCTAAGGTCACTTGCCCGTAAGCGGCAGAGCTGGGATTCAATCCAGATTTTTACTATCAGATGAATTGCAGAAGGGAAAGGAGAAAATTACTTCTTTTACTTTTGATGTTTCTGCATTATTTACGTGGAAGGAAAAGTATTTTTGTGTGTTAACTGACAGCTGTATAAACTTGGTAAATAGATGTTAAAACTTTAAATGAAGTTAAGTACAGGAATGGTTGCAAGTATAGATTAAAGAATAGTTATCTGGCCTATTGTCTTGAATGTGGAGAAAGGCTTTCGGGGAAAAGTAGTGGTGTGAAAGCTGGATGACATTATGATTTTGCTAAAAGGAACTGACTTGCGGGAGGGAGCACTTAACTGTAGCACTTCATAAGAAACACCAAGGTTTACTCCTGGCACATTTCCAGCATTACCCCCTTCTTTTTTTCAAAAAAGATTAGGGGACTTAAAACTTCTGCTTGGAAAGCCCCAGAGGTGAGCTGGTTTTGGAAGCACTTTGAACAATAATAGAATGATCTTGTTAACACATTAAATCTACTAAGAAAAAAAATGCTTAATTTTTAATTTTTAAAAATTAAATTACTTTTTAAATATTCTATTTTACAAAACTATCACTCATAAAATTCAAATATTTTATAAATATTAATGTAGAATAAATACCATTTGTTACCCAAAAAATCGATTGAAATAGGCTTGAGGATGCCTCACAAATAGATTATGAGAAATGTGGAAGTGGTTTCAAATACTATTTTCCTGTATTAAGGGAAGGATGAACACATATAGCTAAAGAGGTTATTCATCATTTGCAGAAACTAGTTTAAATGTTACTTTGATTTGAAAAAATCCCACATTTATAAGCCCATGTACAATTAAATTCTGGTTATATGTAATAAATGCAAAACAACATTTTGCACAATGGATGCCTTAATAAAGTTAAATGTTTCCCATTTTTAAAAAGTAATCAGTTGATGATGAATTGTCTTATTTGTCCTGGGGAAAAACAAACCACATTATACAATTACAGGAATCACAGGTTTATTTAAAAACTTTTACGTGGATAGTGTGCACCTCACCCTGGAAATCCCCACTCCTCCCCACTTCTACATGGACTTTCAGAATCAAAAAGGTAAAATAAAAATGTGGCTATTTTTGTTTCTAGGGGATGGCTTGTAAGTATTATATTACATTTTAATGGTCTTCATTTAGGCACCAGAAAGGAGGCAAGATCTTGTTAATGAAATGTTTGTGAATGTCAGCAAGAATGAGAATTAATTAGTTTCTGTAATTTTTTTTCACATGGTGATATAAAAAGTTAGTTATTGGGCACAGAGCTGAAAACAGAAAAAGCAAAGTAAACCTAAGACTTTACAAATCTTTCCTTCAGTGACAAGTTACTAATAGTTATTTTTATTACCTGCCCTGTTATGTTTTGCTCTTCCTCTCATCTTACCTAAAGAACACTTTTAAAACAAATATAAAGTATTGATGAATCATTGGTTATTCAGTGGTAAGGTGTAATACTGTCCCATAATGACACCCAAACATAGTATGAAAATTTACAAAAACTTTCAAACTATATACATGGAAACCTATCTTACTTGCTTTGGTTTCAACAATTTTCTTAGTTCTATGGATTTGGCACTTGCGAAAGATGAATTTCTAAACTGTGTAACTAGTACTTACCACATATTTTTGGGGTATCTTATTACAGATAGATGGTTTCAAGTGGAATATATTTCCTCTGCTTCCCTCCTTAACCGTATTTAATTATGTGATGGAGAAAGTGGCTTTATCTCCCCCAGTATAACCCTATATGCTGATGGCAAAGTTTTACTTTCAGACTGGTCTAAATAGACAACTGATGCTGCTATCTAGATTTGAGATATAATTTTTTTAGTGTATTTTATTGAAATGCAACAAAGTGTACAGTTTGACGAACTATTGTAAATGAAAACATACATGGAGCCAGGACCCAAATCATGAAATAGGACATTACCAACACACCAAAAGCCATTTTATGCTCCCTTCTAATCATTTCCCCTCATCCTTCTTAATAGATTTAATTGCAATATCACTGATTAGTTTTGTCTGCTTTTGAGCTTTATATATATGGATTCTACATTGTAGTATGTATTACTTTGTGTAGGGCTTTTGTTCAATATTATGTTGTGAGATTCATCTATGTCATTACTGTATCATGTTCCATTGTATGAATTTTTTTTGGTATGTCATTTTTCTTTAAAATTAGATGTGCATTTGAAAGTTGAGTTGGATTATCTTCAAGTTACGCTTTTCCATGAGGTCTGTTTTCCCAGATGTAGGCAGTTTGTCGCAGCCTTCTTTCCTGTTGCTCTTTCAGGATTAGTTGTATTTGCTATATTTTCATATTATATGTGGTTTGGGGAGGAGATTTCTCTCACCTCTCACTCTGCCATCTTGAAGCCAATCCCCTAAATCCCTTGTATGAATTTATCACAATTTATTCATCATTTTACTGATGAAGGATATTAGAGCATTTTATATGTTGGTGTTTTCAGACCGCTAAATCCTAGTTTAGGAGTTTTCACATCTATGTTTGTGGGACTGATTAGCCCATCATTTCCCTTTCAGAATTAAGTCCTGTCAAATTCTGGTGTCAGATATTTCCTGGGCAAGACTATGATATATGCAGAAGAACTCTGAAAGGCTGTATAGCAATAGTATTATTTTTTTCCTTAAATATTTGGTGGAATTCACTGAGAAAGGCATCTGGACATTGGGGTTGCTTTGTGGCATCGTTTGAGATTATAAATTCAATTCACTAACATATAGAACTACTGAGATTTTGTCTTGTGTTTTTTTTTTAAATAGGAATATATTCATTCCATCTGAACTTTTAACTTTATTGGTATAATGTCATTCATAATATCTTATTCTTAATGTCACAGGATTTGTTAAAGTTTCTTCTTTTTTAATTCTAAGGATTTATGCCTTCTCTTTTTCTTTGTAAATCTTGCTGGGCTTCTTTTTTAGTTCCATTAATTAGAATTTTCAGTATCTTCTATTATATGTTTGAGTTTTCTATTTGTAATTTCCTCCTTAACTTAGGATTTCTTTTAGAAGCATATTGTGTAACTTACATTTGTAGTATTTGTTATTTTCTAGTTACCTACTTGTTGTTGATTTATAATTCCACTGTTGTCAGAGAACATATTCTGCAGGATTTCAGTCTTTTGAAACTTGTTAAGACTTGCCCTGTGCCCCAACATATAGCCAATTTTGTTCAGTGTTCCATGGACATTTGGAAATAATGTGTATTTTGTGGTTGTTGGGTACAGACTTATTCATAAGCCAGTCAGGTCAGATTTACAACAGTTGTTCCAATATTTTATGTCAGACTGACTTTTAAACTGCTTGTTCTCCATCTGTATCTGAGAGAAGTGGATTAAAAGGATTAAAACCTGCCACTAGGGTGTGAGGATTGCTCCTTTTAGCTGTCAGTTTTTGCTTAATAATTAGTTTTGAAGCTATTAAGTGCAAAAACATACTTAAAAAAATCTATTCTTTCTTTCTGTAAACTTGACATTCTTTTAACATTTAAACTGGAGATTACAACACATCCTTAACTTGTTAAGATACAATGCAAAATACTATTTTTATTATTTCCTGAGTAATTCAAGAATGCTAGACTACTTTAACTTCAGTCACTGTCCCCATTTTGTGTGCTTTTATTTGTTGGCTACATCTTACAAGACATTTTTAAATTTACTTAGATTTATCCTTTCTATTGTGCCTTATTCTTTTTTGTATCTCTAAGCTACAATCTAGATCATTTTCCTTTTGTTAGAATAATTTCTTTTGATTTTTCATTTGGTTTGGGTCTGCTGGCAATAAAGTTTTTTGGGGGAAGAATGTGGTCTAAAAAAATCCTAATTCTCTTTCGTTTTAAAAGGTTTTTTTTGCTGAATATAGAATCCTAGGGTTGCATTTATTTTTTTTCAGCATTTTAAAGATATCATTCCTTTGTTTTTTGTTGACAAGTCAATGATCAGTCTCCTAGTTCCTACTTTTAGGATTTTCTCTTTTTATTTGGTTTCCAGCAGAAACATGTAGGCTTAGTTTTCCTTGAATCTATTCTGCTTGTGGTATATTGTCCCTCTTTATGTTTTCTCATCAGTTTGGGAAAATCCTTGGCCATTCTTGGTAACTATGGCACTTCTGGATTTCTGAAAATTTTAAATCTCTGGCTTGCTTTGGAAAGGGGCATAATTTCAAATTAGCTTTTATTATTTTGCAAACTTAACTTTCTGTTAAGTTGAATACCTAAACTTGTACTGTTTTCACTTCACTTCTATTTAGAGAGAGTGAGTGGGGGAGTTTTATGGCCTGTTTTGAAAGAACATGCTCAGTCTCAGTGATTAGTGTCTTATCTTGTCTTAAAGAATCCACATTTTGCCATCAAAATCAATGTTAAAATGAATGTGAAGTCTTACATTAAGATATTTAACAGCATAAGGGAGACTCACTTAAAACAGTTTGTGTATTTTGCTAGCTGTTGCCTTAAAAAAGTTAGCATTTTGATAAATGAATTCACAAATTAATAAAAATACATTACATTCATTCACTTGGTAACAAATATACTTATCCTACAATACAGTTCAAAGCAGATAAGAGTTTAAATATTTTTCTTTAAATCACCTCTGAAATGTATTAATTTTATAGGAACAATCTGTTTTTAGTAAACTAAAATAGGTAATTTATGTAATTACATTTCTAAAATAATATTAGTACATTTTAATCAATATGTTTCTCATTTTTTAGATATGATATAGTATTTCAAAATGAAAATAAATACCCACAGCCAAAAACAAGTATGCAAAAACATTTTATTTATAGATCAACATTTTTGACATGAAAGGTAGCCACTTTCACTCAGAAATGCCTAGAATCCAACAGTTTCCAGAAAGACTAGTTAGTTAACAATTATTTCACTGTAGGCAAAAGAAATAATTTCAGAATGAACTTTTTAAATAGCTTTGCCTATGGCAACTTATTTTATAAGCTTAATGTGTGATAAGCTAGCTTTCCCAGGAAATGAATACAATTCAACTATGTTCCAAGTATATTAAATCAGTTTATACAACAAACATGAGAATCACCTATGTGCATCAACTGTGCTCAAATGAGAATTCTTTATCAAAATATTCATTTTTCAAAAAGGCCTCACATTAACATTAACCCCTTAAACCAATCACCCCCTTCTATGTCCAGAACCACTCTTTTCTACCAAGTTGCATTACCTTATAGACAACTGTCAAATTCCAGTGGAACTGTACACTGACTTAAGACTCTAGGTAACAATGTCAAACACAAGAACAGTCACTGACTTTAAGGGATAAGGTGTTAACTAACCAATAATTTAGCCATGTAACTTTTAGTACAAAGGGAAAAAAGCAGCCCCCAAATGTCCTTAACTTTTCAGTACTTCTCCATAACACACAGAATGAAAAGATAATCTCCAAAATTAAAATCATTAGAAAATACCTTAAATAAAATGTTTTACATAAGTAGGTGTTAAATTGCAGGTTCAAACCGTATTTTTTTCTGTATTTTAATTTAGGGAAAAAAAATCCACAATTATTAGCTCTTCTTACTTACATTATTTTTTGAATATTTAAATCTACTAATACACCAGTTTGTAATATTCATGTTGGTTACCAGTCCCCATGCTTATGTGCTGCCTTTCCTCAAGTAAGTCCATTATATGCATGTAAGTGCTGGGAAGGCTTATACAGCGCTTAAAGAATATTCATGAGAGCTCTGAAATGTTGAAAGTTTCATTATTATCTACTTACTGTAGGATCTGTAATTCAAATTCAGCACAGCGTTAGAAATGCTGTGGGAATGGAATGCACACAAGTCCTACACACAAACTGAAGTCCAAAAGGCACAGAGTAATGCTGGTGGCTCTTTCTAGTCAGTTAAGAAACAATAAAAAGTCTGCATTATTCTTTCATAATTTAAATACTTAAGGAATCTCCACTTTATTACTTTATAACAATGACTTCAAATTTACATTAAGTACCATTGTAATAGCTTAGTGTATAATACAGATATTTGCTAATATCCCATCCAAAAATTAAAAAAAAACCTCTTCACTATATATATATGTATATATATATATATATATATATAAAAAAATTATTCTGAAAGACAAGAACATAGAAGAGAGATGTGGTACAGACTATCAAATCAGTTTTCTATCACCACAGGTAAAACTCCAAAATTAACAGATATACAGCAATAATCGAAAGCAGTGCAAATATCTTTGGAGGTTAGGATAAAATTATAATGCTAACATAACACAAGGAAATAAAAAAGGCAAGTACTTCAAGTACAAGGAGCCAGTCCACTTAAGGTCCATCTTAGTGTTTCTTGGGGGCTTCTCCTTCCTGCTTTTTTACTTCTTTCTCTGAAACACATTGGCCAACATGGCACCTGAGGTTGTCAACTGGCCCATTTTGTTCAAAAACTTGGTTTTTGTATCTTCACTCACTAAGCTTGCAGCAATTGATATTGAGCTAGGAAAGAAATTTTACAATTCATGTAAAGCAATTAAAAAACAAATTGATTTTTTTTGTTTCTTTAGTATAACATTAATAAATACATTCTGAACTGGTGTCACAAAAGGGAGACTGGAAAGGAGTGTTTATCTGCATTACTAGCTTGGGAACTTTTGTGTTCATCATTTCTATTAAAGGCAGCAGAGCAGTATGGTGTGGTTAGGAACAAATCTGGAATGAGATGAAATCTTGTCTCTGTCATTTACCAGCTATGCGACCTTGGGCAAGTTATTTATCTTGTCTGTAATGTAATCCTCATCTGTAAAATGGAGATAATATTATTCCCCACTTCACAGGGCTTCGAAGGACTTTATGAATATAAAGTACATACTAGCAGTGTCAGGTGAGAAAACAGCACGCTGTAAGGGCTAGTAGTCATGATGATCAGAATCACTTCACTTCTTATTGCAACCCTGGTAGATACATAGCATCCCAATTTTCACAAAACAGTAATAAATTAAATCACTGTGAGTTCTTGTACTGTGCTGATAACAATCGTGTAACATTGTTTTTTTGGGGGGATGTGGGGGAGGCACATGTCCTCACTTGCCAGGTCAACTAGTTTCAATCAATAATTTCAAATTCATTTCTTCTTTCTTTTTGACCAACTTTCTGTGTAGGGAGTAAACACAATCTAAATGACTACTGAAGACTGTGATTTATCTGAACAGAATACTGAATAAGTATAATTTTTCAATGATCCAACAATTGTGCTGTAACAGTGTCAGGAACCCAGTTTATTGGCCTGTGGCTTTGGCTAAGATGCTTTAGATCACTCTGATTCAGTTTCCTCATCTGTAAAACTCAGATTCCAATTACTATTACAAAATATTCTGAAAGACTAAAGAGAATATAAACACGTTAAGGGCAGTGAGTGGCAAGGTGCAAGAGCTCAACAGATCTCCACCACTGAATCTACACATGAAATACGTGCTCTCACCAAGGACTACTGGTTCTGTGTAGTTTTTCACGGGGTGCACTGTGAATTCCTCAAATACCCAACTGCTCTCCCATCTTGAAAACTATTCTCACTGCCTTTTGGCCAGTAAACCAGCCAGATCCATCTCTCCTTCGTGCCTCTGACTCTCCTGCTACTTTCCCTTCACACAAAGGTACCCTCCATAGGGTTCAGCAATCGCCACTTGGCTCTTCAATAACAAAACATATTCTCAAAGTTTCAAATATCATCTCCACAGGCTGACTCCAAAGTATTTACTGAATCACAACCCTTTCCCTGAGGGTCCCGTATTACTGTTGTTTGCTGGATAAAGTAAACATCTCAAGCTTTTTTTCACACCCTAACTCTAGAAATGGCTCCCCATTTTATTTGCCAGTGGTTCTACTCTTCTCTCTTCCAAACAATAATGCTCCTTTCTCTTTTATTTCAAACAAATCAAATGCTGTCACTTTATTCTATGAAACATCTATTGCTTATTTTTACTTCCACTGCTATTTCTTTACAAATGAATCATTCCAATAGTCTTAGATCTGGTCTCTGCATTATCAGATTAACTTCTAAAATACTTCTTCATATTCCACTACTTCTCAAAAATCTTCAACGGGCATTAACTACCTATAATATAAAATGTACTTGGTATTCCAGAAATGTAGCAATCTAATTTTTGTGGGTTTTTTATCTTTTTGTTTTTAACCAACCATCAATGCTCAATCTGTAGACCCCCTTGAGTCAGGTTTGTCTAGTCTAATTGTTCAAAACATTCCTAACTTTAATTATCTCTTTCTTTCTTTCTGGTGTCTAGCCATATTTCAAATCTCAGTTCAAGTCCTATCTTTTCTATGATGCCTTTCTTAACACTCTAAAAATACAGCATTGTTTTCTTTCTGTAGAAAAATACTGTAAGTCAGAAGATAAGTATGATTTTAGTTTGCATCTAGAAAAACAGAATACATGGGTCAGATAATACCCGAGATAACTATCAAGTTTTAATGATATTTTAGAGGAGGGCAACAATGATGTTAAGGAGTCCGGAATATTTAGACTAGAGAAGAGAAGATTTAGGAGACTTAATAGACATGCTACATGTGAAAAATTAGGTGATATATATCTGCATAGCTGTATGTATCTGTGTAGCTCTATGATACACATCACAACCACCTGGGGAACTCTTTGAAAATGCAGATGCTTGGGCCAAACCTCAGTGATTCTGATTCTTTCCATAATTGGTAGAGGACCCAGGTATCTTGCAAAGCTTTCCAGTAAAGAATGACTGCATTATAACATATTTTTCTGAAGAGGGGGTTGACATTTTTATCTTCTTTACAAAGGGGTCTGTAACACTGCCCACTCTTCTGCCATACAATGAAAACCTGTTTTAGAGAGTAGACATTATGAAGGGAGATTTTAACTTGTAGGATAAGAGAAAAAAAATTTAAAAATAGACTTGTTAGAAATGAACAGGTTATATGTCTTCTTACTGCAAGTTTTCAAGGAAATCTCAGATCTTTCCTTTGCGACTCATAACCTACCAGCTGCCATTTCTTCTTGATTCTGAATTTGTAGAACCTCTTACACCTGGCCTTCTCTCTCCACACCATTCCATCTTGCAAATTAATGTCAAAAGGACTTGGGAGTCAATTTGAAAAGGCTCACAATGGCCAGATATAGGATAATTTGGGCATCAAAAGATAATAAATGTAACGCACTGAATTACATCAAATATTTTAAATCCATGAGTTTATAATGATACTTCTAAAAAGAAAACCACCTAACTGGTCACCATCAGAGGATAAATCAACTCATTACTTTGGACATTGGTAAATAAAGAAAAAGAATTGAAATTTGTCTTGTCTTTACTACATAAATGATATCACTACATAATAGTAATATATATGGGGTCAGTTTTTCTTTATTGAAGTATTCTAGCTCACAAATGAAGAAGGTATGATACAATTAGAATAATATATTTAATAACTGCTAATGAATTAGTGGAACTGGCATTGATCATTAACAGATGTCAACATCACCAAAAAAAGAGAGAAGCAGACATTATCTTCCTCATGATGAAAACACACATCTCCCTATGAAGCAGTCTTGGCAAAGAAACATGCCCTGAATCTGATTAAGTCTCTAGGGCTTAGACCAAATTTATAGGAAATACGGAGGAACATGTTAAACAACATAAGGGAAATGCAATCTGCAAAAGCCGAACTGGGGGAACTTCAACAGGACAAATTACTCGGTTTCTTCAACAAGTAAACTGTATGGAGAATAGATAGATGGAGAACCTACGGATTAAAAGACTTAACAGGCATATCAATCAACTGCCATGTATGAAACTTTGGATCCTGATTCAAAGAACAGACTGTAAAGAAAAACAACAAATCACTAATGACATTAATGAAACAATTATAAATTGGAACAGAGACCGGATAACTGATAATATTAAGGAGTTGTTATGGTGTGATGATGATATATGTTTCAAAAAATAATACTTATCTTTTTAGAGATACCAGAACATGAGAGGGGGAACGGCATGGGGTATGGATAAAATAAAACTGAGTTGATAATTGTTGAAGCTGAGTGATAAGTACATGGGAATTCATTACAGTATCTATTTATTTTTATGTTTATTTGAAAGTCTGTAAAACAAAAGTTTTAAAAGCTAAAAAATAATATAGAAGGATTGAAATAATATGGGAAAATATGATTATGAAAATGAACTTTTTTTTGAAAGGTAGGTCATACACCTGAAGCAATGTTGGGATGTGGGATGTTATAAAGATAATTCTCTTTTTAATTCTTACATGCTATACTTAATGACATTTCATTAGAATGTATTTCACATATAGTTAATTTTGTCCCCAAACTTTTCATGTTTTGTATTAATAAGGCACCATATAATCAATGTATAACAAATTAATAGAAGTATTTGCCTTGGGGTTAACTTTAAGGATATTGTTCAGAATAGAAACCTATCAAAGTCTACTGTTTTGACTTTCCATGTCTGAAGTTTAAAGAAAGGTCTCTGACACAGAGGCAAAAAGGCTGTGTGTGTGTGTGTGTGTATGTGTGTACCTAGCCTGAAACAATAAACCACCTTTTGCTGGTAGTCAGCTTTATAAAGGAAATACCTTTGAGCTTTTTATGCCTAACAGAGTCCATTTAAGATTAACTGCTCAAGGTCACTTCAGCAAGACTTAAGAGTACACATAGTCTACTTGTAAATTACTTCCTCTCCTGAATGCCCAACTTAACCCTTTCACATCTATGCTAGAATTTTAATTTCACTGAATCTTTGACTTCTAATTAGTCTGGTTAGAAGCATGTGACTAGAACATCCACAAGTTTACAATCCTTTATGCAGTGATCAAGTTACATCTTACAACCTGTCACACATTTCCAAAAACTATTTTTACCAATGATTCCCAAATCCAATCTCTTAAGGGGAGGCTTTTAAACATACTGATCCCTAGGCTGAATCAATGTCGAGAGGAAGGCACACAGACATGAATTTAAAATTCCCCAGATAATTCTAATGCAGATGGTTTATGGAATAGCATTTAACAACAGCTGATTAAAAAAAATTTCTTGTCTTTTCAATAAATGACTGCAAAATAACACAAAATAAAACACCATATCTATCAATAGAAAACAAGAGAAATTAAGGTTAACACAAAGTCTTAAAAAACTAATTAATATCTTACCCTTGAGGCTCTTGGACAGTCTTGTTCTCTACTTTTTGTTCACATTCTTTTATCATGGAACTTAAAATTACCTGATATAAAACAAAAAAGACTTTAGTGTAATAAGGTTTACAGTGAAATGCTATGGTTTAGTCTCAAGTTCTTAATATTTAATAATCCCATAGGCTAACATGTTAATTAAAAATTTTAAGTTTAGGCTGTTACTTTGTTAAAGGAATTCATATTAGATTGCTAGACTATGTGTAAAAATAGTTTTAAAGGATGTCAATCATGTAATGTAATAATTCACTTTGATTCTTACTAGCCTTCCTTCTAAATGAGATTCCCATTCTCTCTTAGCTTTCCCCACCATCTAGTGTTAAAAGTGAAATTTGTATACATGCATACATTTAACATTATACATACACACCATGGTCATACACACACTTTTCCAGTAAAAGCTGTTTCGTTCTATATCCCTTTGCTTTATTGTCCAGGTTGCAAAAAGCAAGGTGTTCTTCTATTTTAATATCTAGAACAGAGATCAGTTGCAGGCTTGTGGCTACTAAAATAGAGTTGGAGATACAATGGGCATCTAAGAGTTAACATCATTTTTGCAGGGACACTGAATGAGTGATGGAAAGGGTAGAAGGATCTAAGCTGTTGCTCTAATCGTTGGGCACCACACCACAAACTGGCTTTCCTGAATATTCTTGGTCTGTATCTGGGCATGGAGGTCACTAAACAACAAATATTTATTGTCACCTGCTATGTGCCAAGCACTTTTATAGACATGGAAGATGCAGCAAATAAAACAGACAACATTCCCACCTTGTATAGAGCTTATGTTCTTATCTTCTAGACAATGAACACAAAAAATAGGTGAATGAAATAGTGTATTAGGTGATGAGGGCTTTGGAAAGAATACTGAATAAGATAAGGGGTGACAATAGGTCAAGGTGAAGAATATCACAATTTACATGGAGGTGTTCCAAGCAGGTTTCATAGAGATGACATTTAAGCAAAAACCTGAAGGAGAAGAAGGAGCATTTCAGACACTGCGAAGAGGCTGAGCAAAGGCTCTAGATGAGAGAATGTCTATCACATTCTAAGCAAGGAGGCCAAAGTGATGGGTGCAGAGTGAGCCCGAGAGAAGGTGGAAGATGAGGTCTCAGATGTAGAGGAGGAGGGGGGCTAGATCCTATAGTGCCTTGCATCGGGAAAATGGACTTCAGCTATTACTCTATGAATGGGACTTTTGTCATATGCATGTTTGATCTCCTAGATTAAGTCTCTTTTCAATCTTTTCTGTTTCCCTGCTCTCTCATCTAACAAGATTATACATTTTGTTTTTTGCCTATTTGCTTTAAGGGTTGTTTTTGGTACTTTTTCTTCTGCTCCAGCATTGTATCTGTTTCCTCTAGTATCTTTTTTCTTGTGAGTACTTTTTCATCTCCACCTTTGATATCAGAGGCTTTTCTCAAATTGTTGGTGATCTTACAATGTCCTCTAAAGACTGGGGCACTAAGATGCTAATTAGAATCTCTTCAAGCATGAATAACTTCACTTTAAAGTGAATCTGGCACAGACCTAACTTTCTGTCAATCTTTTTTCCCTGCAGCTATAATCCTGGCTGCCAACGTTTTTGGAGCCAAGAAGGGGCAAAGTAATGAGGTTTTTAATCACCAACTATTTGGTGATTTAATTTCCCTCTTTTTATTATAATAAAACATTCCTGTTCTCAGCTATGCCTGGTATCCCAAGTCTAGAAAGTAAAGCTTCAGTCTTTTTCTAAGGCTGGGAGTCTCATCCCTTAAAAGACTTGTAACTATTTCTATTTTCATTCCCACCCTATACTAAGGGAGGATGGTGAAATAAGACTTGCTTCTTGTTTATTCTATCCTAGACTCATTCTTCATCTTGGATGCAAAACTCCTTAACAAAATACTGGCAAGCCAAATCCAGGGCTATATAAAAGAAATTATACACCATAACAAAGTAGGATTTATTGCAGGAATGCAAAGGTTGATTTAATGTCCAAAAATCCATTAGTGTAAAACATTGTATCAAGACAATAAAAACAACCATACAATCTTTTCAACTGATGCAGGAAAAATAAATCTGACAATTCCAACACCCCTTCATGATAAAGATACTCAACCAACTTAGTAATAAAAACAAAAGCTTCCTCAACCTGATAAAGGGTACCTATAAAATGTACAAAGCAAAAACTAAAGAAACTAAAAGGAGAAAAGACAATTCCCAATAATAACTTTAACATGTCTTTCAATAGCTGATAGAACAAGTAGATCACAAAAAATTGATACAAATATAGGACAATTAAATCATAAAATTAACTACCTTTACCTTATTAAACAATACCCATGGATCAGTGAAGAAATAATGAAAATGAGAATCTAATTTGACCTGAATGATAATGAGGACACAACAGAGCAAATGCATGGAATGTGGCTAAAGGAATATGTAGAGCCTTAAGTAAAAAAGTAAAGAATCTAAGCTTCCTCCTTAAAGTGTTATATTGGAAGTGAAGAAGGGACAGCAATATACATCCTAAGGTAATA
Organism: Smutsia gigantea; assembly: GCA_032199065.1. Taxonomy (NCBI): domain Eukaryota; kingdom Metazoa; phylum Chordata; class Mammalia; order Pholidota; family Manidae; genus Smutsia; species Smutsia gigantea. The sequence goes on from JAVSCE010007029.1 coordinate 60,503, forward strand.
CAGAAGGGAAAAAAAAGTATTAAAGAAGAATACATTATTTACGGATGACTTCTCCATATATAAAACATACACAAAAAAACCCAGACACTTTTTTATGATTAGAATTAATAATAAAACTTCTCAAGCTGGCCAGACGTAATTCAACACACAAAAGTTTTATGTATTTCTATACAGCAGCAAGAAAGGGTTGAAAGATACATACAGGTATATTCCCGGCTGATCAAGTTTGTGTTACATCACTTCACTTTTACAAAGGACCTGTATTAGTACCTGTTTCACCAACTGAAATAAATCCAAAGAGGATCTTTCCTTTTATGAAAAAAGGTGAAAAGCAAAAAATAGTGTTTAGTGTGTTCTGTGGTGAGCCATTACAGCACCCGCCCCGAGCAGCAAGGGTGGCACTTCCAAGCTCCTTCCCTGGGAACTCGGCTCAGCATCTTAACATCAAGCCACCATAGCTCTGAACTGTGTCTGTGAGCATCTGTGCTTTATCTCAATTTACTCTGTGCATCTGTTAGCCTAAAATAGATTATTTTTGAGTCTGGGGACACTCAAAACTTTTCCATATAAATTAATGGTAATTGCTTCTTAGCCATTTCAGCTTAAAAGGTCTCACTGGAATGTTCTACTTTTGGATAGTGGGGGAAATGTGTCATCCTAAAAAAGTATTATAACATTATAGATATAAAGTGTATCATTTTTTTCAGATGAAATAGTAAAACTTTATAGAAAGACATTAAAGGAGATCTAAATAAATGTAAGATACAACACATCCTGGACTGGCAGACTCAAAATCATGACGTTTCCCCAAATTAACTTTAGAATCAATTCAATTTCAACAAGAATCTGAATACTTATTTTTCTTGGACACTGATAAGATAATGCTCAAATTTTCATTAAAAAGCTAAGGGTTATGAACGGTTCTAAAAAAAAGGATAAGATGCTGCACTTGCCCTACTAGATTTCAGGACTTTTAAATAAGTGAAGTTTAATGAAGACAATGTATCATTGTTAAAATAACTGAAAAAGAGACCAGTGGAAAAGAATGTTCCCTAATAACAGGCACATGCATACATGAAAACTCCACATATGATAGAGATGGCACTGATAATCAATACAGACATGATAAACTGTTCAATAAATGATAATGGGACTAGTTATCCATACAGAAGAAAATGTAATTGGAGCACCAAAATGTAATACCCTCACACCATACATAAAAATAGTTCTAGAATGATTAAGGCTTATATTGTGAAAATACAACTTTAAACATTTTAGAAGAAAGTATGGGAAATGTCTTTTGGAAATGATCAATATGAAATTAAGAATCAGTGTTCAAAAATGCCAAAAATGTGAAAAGATATACCACAAATTAGAAGAATATATTCACAGAACACAAAACTGACAAAACACTAGTATCCAGACATATGACAAACTTCAAAGAAATAAAAGGGAAAAAGGCAACCCAAATGAAAAATGGGCAAAACCCTAACTAGGCTTTGAAGAACATGTCAGTAAACATACAAAAGAATGTTCAAATTTGACAATAAAAAGGGAAATGCTAATGAAACTATAGTGAGATTCTATTTTATATCCACCAAACTGTAAAGTCTAAGAACACCAAGTGTTGACAAAGACATGGACAAAAAGGGGATGTACTCCTAGACCCTCCTACCAGTCTGAAAAGTGTCCCATCACTGGTACTTTGATCACCAGTGATCTTAAGGATAGCAGCTTCACTGGATTGGTGTGATGGTAGTGATTACGATGTACCACAGTGCAAAAGCTGAGTGATTGTAGACTACTGGGAAGAAGAGATATTTGGAGAAGGGATGAAAGGGAAGTTTTTGTTTTGTTTCCTTTAGGAGCGGAGAATAACAGGTTAAAGAAAAGCTGGTAAAAAACGGGTTGAAGATGTAGACTAGGAAATGCAGGCATACCTCCTTTTAATGTGCTTCATTTTACTGTTTCATAGATACTGCATTTTTTTTTTTACAAATTAAAAGGTTTGTGGCAACCATAGGTCAAGTTTGTGCTATTTTTCTAACAGCATTTGTTCACTTCATGTTTGTCACATTTTGGTAATTATTGCAATATTTTCAAGCTTTTTCACTATCATATTTGCTATGGTGATCTGTGATAGGTGATCTTTGATGTTACTATTGTAATTCTTTTAGGGCACCACCAACTGCACTCATATGAGAGGTGAATTTAATTGATGAATGTTGTGTATTCTGACTGCTCCACCTACTTGGCTATTACCCCATCTCTCTCCCTCTCTTGAACCCCCCCCATTTCCTCAGACACAATACTGAAATTAGGCCAGTTAATTAATAGGCCTCTAAATGGTCAAGTGAAAGGCAGAGTTGCACATTTCTCACTTTAAGCCAAGAGCTAGAAGTGATTAAGCTTAGTGAGGGAGGAACGTTGAGAGCAAATACAGGCCTGTGAAGGCAAAGGAAGTGTTTTTGAAGGAAATTAAAAATTCTACTCCAGTGAACACATGAATGACACGAAAGCAAAACAACCTTACTTACTGTTGCTATGGAAAAAGTTTTAATGGTCTGGATAGATGGTCAAACCAGCCACAAGATTTCCTTAAGCCAAAGCCTGATCCAGAGCAAGGCCCTGACCCTCTTCAATTCTATGAAGGCTGAGACAGATGAAGAAGCTGCAGAAGAAAAGTCTGAAGCTAGCGGAGGTTGGTTCATGAGGTTTAAGGAAAGAAGCTGTCTCCGGAACAGGGAAGTGCAGGGGAAGTAGAAGGGGCTGATGGAGAAGTTGCAGCAAGTTATCCAGACGATCCAGCTAAGATCATTAGCAAAGATGGCTACACTAAACAACAGCTTTTCAATGTAGACAAAACAGCCTGTGATTAGAAGATGCCATCTGGGACTTTTACAGCTAGAGAAGGGAAGTCAATGCCTGGCTTCAAAGGACAGGCTGACTCTCGTTTGGGGCTCATGAAATTAGTGACATTAAGTTGAAGCCAGTGCTCATTTACCATTCTGAAAAATCCTAGGGCCCTTGGGTACGATGCCAAATCCACTCTGCCTGTGCTCCAGAAATGCAACAAAGCCTGGATGACAGCACATCTGTATACAACATCATTTACTGAATATTTTAAGCCCACTGTTAAGACCTACTGCTAACAAAAAAAAGACTCCTTCCAAAATCTTACTGCTCATTGACAAATGTACCTGGTCACCCAACAGCTCTGATGGATATGCACAATGAAATTAATGTTGTTTTCATGCCTGTTTATACAACATCCACTCTGCAGTCCGTGGATCAAGGAGTCATTTCAACTTTCAAGTTTTATTATATAAGAAATACATTTCACATATGGTGATTTCTCTGATGGATCTGGCCAAAGTAAATTTCCAGGTAACTTTCTGGAAAGGATTCACTACTCTAGATGCCATTATGAACATTTGTGATTCATGGGAAGAGGTCAAAATTTCAACATTTACTGAAGTTTGGAAGAAGTTGATTCCATCCCTCATGGATGGCTTTGAGGGGTTCAAGACTTAAGTGGAGGAAGTCACTAGAGCAGTGGTGGAAATAGCAAGAAAACTAGAATCACAAGTGGAGTCCGAAAATGTGACTGAATCGCCGCAAGCTCATGATAAGACTTCAGTGGATGAGGAGTGGCTTCTTATGGATGAGCAAACAGAGTGGTTTCTTGAGATTGTGTAGGGAAGTTGGGGTTCCTATGGCCAGGATCCTCGCTGAGCTTAAACCACCTGATGATGTAACTGGCCTGTTGCTAGGCTATCGCTTCCACACCTTTAAGCAATAAGCTGTTATTGCGCTATATAGGGAGCTCGGCCCAGTGCTCTGTGCGGAGGCAGAGACGCTAGTGCTCAACCTACTGCCAGAAGAACAAGCCGGGTAATAAACCCTCTCACCCCAAAAGAAGGTTCTGCTGTCATTTTCTTTGGTTGCATTGAATCCATAGCAAACTTGCCTGGAGCTGAAACCCATTGGCAAGACATAGGCATAAGAAATGCCATCTATAGGCCAGAGAATTATGGTCCAGATGAAGAGATTTTCACTACTGGGATGAAAAATATTGTACTTCAAACGGCTCCTACATCCCTCTTTGGGTCTCTAGTGGCCATCCTTTTCCCTCACTTAGGGCATCCCATAAGTGAGGTGACACGTATAGTAGTATAGGAGAGGCTGAAGCAACGAGAATCCAGAAAAAAAAGAGACCTGTTACTCACAAGAAGAATTTACAGGGTTCCATGAAGGTTATGAGGACCCAGATGTGGGTTGATTTAATACGGGCAGGAGCAGATGGAAGGAAATTAGACAGGAAGTCAAATATGATCCTACTAGTGCTATGGCAACAGCTGAAACAAGAGCAGCAGTTCCAGCCATTAAGACTAAAGAGGCAGAGGTCAGAGACAGAGCCACAAGTTCAGCCTGTGGGTTTGCAAGACTTCCTGCTGGAGAGCGAGCCAACCTCACTTGAGTCCACACAGGAAGATGATTGGGGAACACGGTTTGACTGAGGGGAAGGTCAAGGTATCTGCCCCGAGGGACCAGAGGCCACATGTTGAAAAAGCTATCCAATGGCCCCCACTGAACATACGTGTCCTGGCTCTGGTGGACACTGGGGCTGAATGTTCACTGATTTGTAGTAACCTTGAGTGGTTCCCTGGGACCCCCACTATCATAGATGGATACAGGGGGAAGGCTATCAGAGTGAAAAAAGCCCAAATCCCTTTGGGAATAGGGCATCTACCCACAAAAGAGTATACTGTGTACAAATCTCCTATCCCCAGGTATATTTTGGGGATTGATATCCTGCAGGGTCGGTGGTTGCCGACCACTGCAGGTGAGTTCAGGCTGAGAGTACATGTGGTGAAGGCAGTTTGGAGGGGACATGCTAGGCACCTGCTCATAGCTTTGCCAGTGCCTTGGCAGGTGACTAATACCAAATAATACAAACTGCCTGGAGGGCATAAAGAGATTGGATAAACTCTCAAGGAGCTGGAAAAGGTGGGTACTATAAAGCCCACCCATAGTCCTTCCAATTCCCCAGTATGGCCAGTAAAAAAGCCAGATGGCTCCTGGCGTATGACAGGATTACAGAGAAGTAAATAAAATCATACCTCCTATGCATGGTGCTGTCTCCTCTATTGCAGGCTTGATGGATACCCTCAGCCATGAACTAGGAACATATCATTATGTGGTAGATCTTGCTAATGCCTTTTTTTTTT
>JAVSCE010007030.1:0-113628 GCA_032199065.1 Smutsia gigantea
AGGAGATAAGACCAGTCTGGGGTTCTCTCTTGTCACTTGCTCTACCGATTAATCAAGAACAAATCATATGAGTGTTATCAGTGTATCTGTATAACTAGCTGAAGATAACTAAGGAGATAATTCAGATAATTCATCAGTTGATGTAACAATTTACCTGTATTCTCTTGAAGGAATTGCCTTCTAAAAAATATCTTTTTCAAATTTATCCTTTGTCTAATTACTGCTAGGAAGATGTATCTCATTCAAACATTTGTCTGGAGTTTGGATTCTGTCTTCTGATCTTCCTCAATTTTTGACTGAAATTTAAGTGCTGTTATGTGTATGTTATTTTTCTATGTTTTTTTTTTCTGGAGGAGTATAAAGAGAAAAAAATTAAAGATAAAGTGATTTTTTTTCCCATTTGCTAGGATGGCAAACTGTTAATGCTCAGAACCTTTTAAGTGGTCACTCAAAACCCAATCACCCACTAAGAGACTTTTATTGTATTGGTTACCTATATTTCTGGGCAAACTATCAGATTTATGTTAGCTCTGTATCTCTCCAACCTCACAGGAGCCAAGGTTTACTGAGTATTTCACATAATGATTTACTGTCTTTGCAGGAATTTCAAGAGTCTATGAGTTCTTCCCTCCATGATGGAATTGTCTTGTCTCCACATTGGTCTCAGTTGGAGAATGGTGTGCGAGTATTTCTGACTGAAGGATATTGCTGAAACTTCAAATATCTGTGTCTTCAGAAGCTCCCATGACTAGAGATTTTTACTCCTTCTCCCCCAAAACTTTGTTTTCCTCCAGTTTTGAATTTCCTAAGACTTTAATTGCAAAAGAAATCTCTCTACCATCTGTATTCCAGCAGCAGTGAGCCCCTATTGCTGTTTCCTCTCATGTCCCATGTCTATCCTGCCCTTCTTTAACATTGACAGTGCTTCACTTTGAAAACCCTGAACTGCTCACTAAATGGTTTTCTTTCCTTCTGACCACATGTAGGGATTAAGCTGTTTTCTTTGCTTTCGCTTGTTTTCTTATATACCCTTCCAAACTGAGCCCAGTGAAATTCCATATGAACTTAAGTCATAATTAAGTTCAAACTTCATTGTGAACAAGAAGATGATTGTTAGATAAAGTCAAAGACATGAAATACGTACATAAAATGTATTAGCTTAGATAATATTCATGCTCATGATCCAAGTGAAGAAGTTAAAGATTCAAGTTATAAACTCCATCCCTTCCCTCATAAATATATAAAAAATAAAATGAAGTTAACACTTGAGTGGATCACTAAAAATTAGAGCATTTTATAAATTACTTGGAATTGTACAGCATGCTAATTAATCTTTTGGAATAAATTCTAGGTTTGTCATTATGAACTTTTATAAATCTTCATTTTTCCCTCTTTATACTGACTTCCAAATCATGGGGCATTATCAAAATAATTTCCATCAAAGATAAAATTAATGTTTATTTTTCAGTTTAAAGTACTGCCAGTATATAAGTTGTATCTCTTTAGATTAACTGCTAATTATTTCATAAATAAAATTCAAGTTGTTACTGCCTGTAGACTTACCATATAAATTAAATTACTCATTGCTTTTGAAAAACTTAATTTATTAATGTGCTCATCTCAGCATACTTGTTTATTTCCCTTCATTATAAATGATTTATGCAATTCATTAGATTGCGGTAATTATCATTTAAGACTCATAAGGCTCTTATTTATGCAAGCTTTGCTGGTGTTGATGAAGCATACGCTGATTTATAAGACAGGCTTGATAAGTTGCATACACAGGATAATGAAAACATACAGATTATCTTTAAAAGATTACTAGATGCAATGTATATTGTTTCTGGTAAAGTCATAACTGGAAATGATTTATAAAATAATTATTCTGTATTGGGGAGCTAGAGGATAAGAAAAAGCCTGTGTCAGTTTTGACTTATTCCCTCTAGAATAAACACTATTCTTGAATTGTGTAGTCAGGTTTTCCCAAACACAAAAGTTAACTGAAATTACCTCTGAGTACTGTATTTTTCCAAGTGCTATAATTATCATAATGAAAGCCTATTTCCTCCATAAGTTGAAAAAATCAGGAAGTGACAATACATGGAATTTTAAATATACTCTTAAAGTGATAATATATTATCCTTTCAATTCAGCATTTGAAGTTTTTTCTTTTGCTTTCAAATATACCCCTTTGTTTTTCTAAACATTCCCAAGATGGTGAAGGGGGTCTGAGACCCAGCTGCCTCCTCCCTAACAAAGATCACCAATTAGGTAGCTATCCATGCACAAGAATAGCTCTGACAGAGCGCAGAGTCCACTTAGGACACCGCACAGCGAACACATAACCTGAGAATAACCGCACAAAAGGAGGAGGAAGGGCGTCACCCCGTAGGCTGTCTCCGCACCACAGGGGACTCCCCCTGGACGTGGATTCCCTCCCCAGGGCAGGAAAACAGGCAAGCTACCAGCTTCCCCAGGCGTTCAAGGCACAGCATGGGAGACCTGCTTTGGTTTAACTCCACCCAGAGGCCAGCCAAGCTGAGGCATTTAGGGACAGCGAGGACCCAGGAGAAAGAACAGGGCTTCCCAGTATCAGGCACACAGCACGAATGACCACGGTTCCCAGTGCCTAGTTGCTGGAGAGAATCCCAGCAACTTCCACCACCGAAGAGGCCGGTGGCGAGCCCAGCGGCTGGGGCCTGTGCAGATTTCAGGGGATTTTGCCCCCCAGGTATTCACGTTGGCAGACACCAGCCACTGAGTCCTCCCTGCCCTCTCCATGCCGTTCCATTCCCCAGTCAGAGCCTGGGATCTGCAGGAGCCACCACGTCGGGCGTCATTATTTCACTCCTGTTTACACCTATTTTGTATCAACATTCTTCCATTAATGAGATTGCGATGTTAAAATCTCAAACGAATTGTACATTTTTCTATCTTTCACTTGCCAGGGTCCTCAGTTTTATTTTTGATCACTGTTCTTGGCTGCATAGGTGTTTAAGATGATGTCTCTCAGTGAGGGAATCCTTTTATTAGTATGAAACACTGCTCCTGTGGTAATGACTTGTTTCAAATCTGCTTTGTCTGGAATTGATACAGTCACTTCTGCTTCTATATGATGATTATTCCATGTTGGATATTTTTTCATCCCATCATAGTGTTTTATTTATCGATTGCTGCTGTAAAAAATTATCACAGACCTTTGTCTTGAAACACCACAGGTTTACTAACTTGTAGTTTACATGGACCAGGAGTTTGCACACAAGGTAGCTTTGCCTTCTCTACTCCCGGTTGTGCAAGGTTGAAGTCTTAGGGCCAGCAGGGCTGCACGCTTTCTCTGGAGGCTTAGTGGATACACCTGACTACAGACTTGTACTGGTTTTGGGCAGTACTCTGTTCCATAGGGCTGTAGGACTGAGGCCCTCATTTTCTTGCTGGTATTAGTGTGGGGTTATCCTCAGCTACTGGAGTCCCCCTGACCCCCTCTGCCCATGGTCCCCCTCCTTAAGTTCAAAACTAGCACTGCAGGTCAAGTGTTTCTCACACTGTGGTCTCTCCCCCTGGTCCCCCTGTCCTCTGCATCTCTCTGAATGCAGCAAAAGAAATTTTGCTTTTCAGGGTTCACATGATTACAATGGGCATTCCTGGAAAACCTAGATAATCTCTGTTTTAAGGTCAAGAAACTTAATTAGAGCTGCACATTTCTTTGACAGAACCCAGATTACTGGTTAATTGAATAACTCCCATCTTGAGGGAGCCTCTTCAGAGTTCTGCCCATCGTACTTATGAATGTTTTTGAGGATTCTTCCTTGTACTCAGCCCTTAGTTGGGAGTTTTTTCATTATGTACTGATAATCTCTACATTGTGTTTTTTTTTATCAGGGAGGACTTAAACACTAACATTTAATTACTATATTACATGTAATGATAAAGTAGAATAAATATGACAGAGATTGCCAGAATAGATAAAAAGACACATATGTTGTTTACAAGACAGTGACATCAAATGTGACAAATAAGGTAGATTGGAAATTTTAAAAAAGGAAAAATGTATCATAAAACCATTAATCAAAAGAGCAGATATGGTTATATTAGTATTAGACAAAGTAGATTACTCAATGAAACTTCCTCCAAGATAGATCATATCGTTTTTTTTTTATTATGGTATTACAGATATACACTCTTATGAAGGTTTCATATGAAAAAACAATGTGGTTACTACTTTTACCCATATTATCAAGTCCCCATCCATACCCCAATGCAGTCACTGTCCATCAGTATAGTAAGATGCCACAGATGAACTTTTTGCCTTCTCTGTGCTACACTGTTTTCCCTGTGACCCCCCACACCATGTGTACTAAACATAATACCCCACAATCCCCTTCTCCCACCCTCCCCACCCGCCCTCCCCTTTGGTAACCACTAGTCCCTTCTTGGAGTCTGTGAGTTTGCTGCTATTTTGTTCCTTCAATTTTGCTTCGCTGTTATACTCCAAAAATGAGGGAAATCATTTGGCAATTGTCTTTCTCTGCCTGGCTTATTTCACTGAGCATAATATCCTCCAGCTCCATCCATGTTGTTGCAAATGGTAGGATTTGTTTCTTTTTTATGGCTGAATAGTATTCCATTGTATATATGTACCACCTCTTCTTTATCCATTCATCTACTGATGGACACTTAGGTTGCTTCCATATCTTGGCTATTGTAAATAGTGTTTCAATAAACATAGGGGTTCCTATGTCTTTTTGAATCTGAGATGTTGTATGCTTTGGATAAATTCCAAGGAGTGGGATTCCTGGGTCAAACAGTATTTCTATTTTTAGTTTTTTGAGGAACCTCCATATTGCTTTCCACAATGGTTGAACTAGCTTACATTCCCACTGGAAGTCTAGGAAGGTTCCCCTTTCTCTGCATTCTTGCCAGCATTTGCTGTTCTTAATCTTTTCGATGCTGGCCATCTTTACTGGTGTGAGGTGATATCTCATTGTGGTTTCAATTTGCATTTCCCTGATGATTAGTGATGTGGAACATCTTTTCATGTGTCTGTTGGCCATCTGAATTTCTTCTTTGGAGAACTGTCTCTTCATATCGTCTGCCCATTTTTTAATTGGGTTATTTGCTTTTGCGGTTTTGAGGCACGTGCGTTCTTTATATATTTTGGATGTTTACCCCTTGTCGGATATGTCATTTACAAATATATTCTCCCTTACTGTAGGATGCCTTTTTGTTCTGTTGATGGTGTCCTTTGCCATACAGAAACTTTTTAGTTTGATGTAGTTTCATGTGTTTATTTTTGCTTTTGTTTCCCTGGCTCTAGGAGATGCATTCAGGAAGAAGCTGCTCATTCTTATATTCAGGAAATTTTTGCCTATGTTGTCTTCTAAGAGTTTTATGTTTTCATGACTTACATTCAGGTCTTTGATCCATTTTGAGTTTACTTTTGTGTATGGGGTTAAACAATAATCCTGTTTCATTCTCTTGCATGTAGTTGTCCAGTTTTGGCAACACCAGTTGTTGAAGAGGCTGTCATTTTCCCATTATATTTCCATGGCTCCTTTATCACATATTAATTGACCATATATAGTTGGGTTTATATTAGGGATCTCTAGTCTGTTCCATCGGTCTATGGGTCTGTTCTTGTGTCAGTACCAAATTGTCTCAATTACTGAGGCTTTGTAGTAGAGCTTAAAGTCAGGGAGCATAATCCCCCCAGCTTTATGCTTTCTTCTCAGGATTGCTTTGGCTATTCAGCATCTTTTGTGGTTCCATATGAATTTTAGAACTATTTGCTCTAGTTCATTGAAGAATGCTGTTAGTATTTTGATAGGAATTGCATTAAATCTGTAGACTGCTTTAGGCAGGATGGCCATTTTGACAATATTAATTCTTCCTTTCCATGAGCATGGGATGTATTTCCATTTATTGGTATCTTCTTTAATTTCTCTAATGAGTGCCTTGCAGTTTTCAGAGTATAGGTCTGTCACTTCTTGGTTAGATTTATTCCTAGGTGTTTTATTCTTATTGATGCAATTGTGAATAGAATTGTTTTCCTGATTTCTCTTTCTGCTAGTTCATTGTTAGGATATAGGAATGCCACAGATTTCTGTGTATTAATTTGGTATCCTGCAACTTTGCTGAATTCAGATATTAGATCTAGTAGTTTTGGAGTGGATTCTTTAGGGTTTTTTATGTACAATATCATGTCATCTGCAAACAGGGACAGTTTAACTTCTTCCTTGCCAATCTGGATGCCCTTTATTTCTTTGTGTTGTCTGATTGCCATGGCTAGGACCTCCAGTACTATGTTGAATAGAAGTGGGGAGAGTGGGCATCCTTGTCTTCTTCCTGATCTTAAAGGAAAAACTTTCAACTCTTCACTGTTAAGTATAATGTTGGCTGTGGGTTTGTCATGTATGGCCTTTATTATGTTGAGGTACTTGCCCTCTATACCCATTTTGTTGAGACTTTTTATCATGAATGGGTGTTGAATTTTGACAAATGCTTTTTCAGCATCTATGGAGATGATCATGTGGTTTTTGTCCTTCTTTTGGTTGATGTGGTGGATGATGTTGATGGATTTTTGAATGTTGTAATATCCTTGCATCCCTGGAATAAATCCTACTTGATCATGACAGATGATCTTTTTTACGTATTTTTGAATTTGGTTTGCTAATATTTTGTTGAGTATTTTTGCATCTATGTTCATCAGGGATATTGGTCTGTAATTTTATTTTTTTGTGGTGTCTTTGCCTAGTATTGGTATTAGAGTGAAGCTGGCCTCATAGAATGAGTTTGGAAGTATTCCCTCTTCTTCTACTCTTTGGAAAACTTTAAGGAGGATGGGTATTAAGTCTTCACTAAGTACTTGATAAAATTCAGAGGTATAGCCATCTGGACCTGGGGTTTTGTTCTTAGGCAGTTTTTTGATTACCAATTCAATTTTGTTGCTGGTAATTGGTCTGTTCAGGTTTTCTGTTTCTTTCTGGGTCTGCCTAGGAAGGTTGTATTTTTCTAGTAAGCTGTCCATTTCTTCTAGGTTATCCAGTTTGTTAGCATATGGTTTTTCACAGTATTCTCTAATAATTCTTTGTATTTCTGTGGTGTCCGTTGTGATTTTTCCTTTCTCATTTCGGATTCTGTTTATGTGTGCAGACTCTCTTCTTTTCTTGATAGGTCTGGCTAGGGGTTTATCTATTTTGTTTATTTTCTGGAATAACCAGCCCCTGCATTCATTGATTCTATTTTTTTTCTTCTCGATTTTATTTATTTCTGTTCTAATCTTTTTTATGTCCCTCTTTCTACTGACTTAAGGCCTCATTTGTTCTTCTTTTTTTTAGTTTGGTTAATTGTGAGATTAGACTGTTCATATGGGTTGTTCTACTTTCCAGAGGTAGGCCTGTATTGCAATATACTTTCCCTTAGCTCAGCCTTCGCTGCTTCCCACAGATTTTGCAGTGTTGAATTATTGTTGTCATTTTTCTCCATATATTGCTTGATCTCTGTTTTTATTTGGTCATTGATCCATTGGTTATTTAGAAGCATGTTGTGACGCCTCCACGTGTTTGTGGGATTTTTCATTTTCTATGCATAATTTATTTCTAGTTTCATACCTTTGTTGTCTGAGAAACTGGTTGGTAAAATTTCAATTTTTTGCATTTACTGAGGCTTTTTTTGTGGCCTGGGATATCATCTGTTCTTGAAAATGTTCCATGTGCACTTGAGAAGAATGTGTATTCTTCTGCTTTTGGGTGTAGAGTTCTGTAGGTATTTGTTAGGTCCATCTGTTCTATTGTGTTGTTCAGTGCCTCTGTCTCCTTACTTATTTTCTGTCTGGTTGATCTGTCCCTCCGAGTGAGTGGAGTGTTGAAGTCTCCTAGAATGAATGGATTGCATTCTATTTCCCCTTTTAATTCTGTTAGTATTTGTTTCACATATGTAGGTGCTGCTGTGTTGGGCACATAGATATTTATAATGGTTATATTTTCTTTTTGTATTGACCCCTTTATCATTATGTAATGTCCTTCTTTGTCTCTTGTGACTTTTTTGTTTTGAAGTCTATTTTGTCTGATACAAGTACTGCAAGTCCTGCTTTTTTCTCCCTATTAGTTGCATGAAATATATTTTTCCATCCCTTCACTTTTAGTGTGTGTATGTCTTTGGGTTTAAAGTGAGTCTTTTGTAGGCAGCATATAGATGGGTCTTGTTTTTTTATCTACTCAGTGACTCTCTTTCTTTTGATTGGTGCATTCAGACCATTTACATTTAGGGTGATTATTGATGGGTATGTACTTTTTGCCATTGCAGGCTTTAGATTCGTGGTTACTAAAGGTTCAAGGTTAACTTCCTTACTATCTAAGAATGTATTTTAACTCACTTAATATGCTATTACAAACAAACACAGTCTAAAGGTTCTTTTTTTCTTGTCCTTTTTCTTCCTCCTCCATTCATTATATATTAGGTATCATATTCTGTACTCTTTGTCTATCCCTTGATTGACTTTGGGGATAGTTAATTTAATTTTGCATTTGCTTAGTAAGTAGCTGTTCTACTTTATTTACTGTGGTTATATTACCTCTAGTGAGAGCTTCTAAACCTTAGGAGCATTTCCTTCTATAGAAGACCCTCCAAAATACACTGTAGAGATGATTTGTGGGATGTAGATTCTCTCAGGTTTTGCTTATCTGGAAGTTGTTTAATTCCTCCTTCATATTTAAATGATAACCTTGCCAGATAAAGTATTCTTGGTTTGAGGCCCTTCTGCGTCATTGCATTAAATACATCATTCCACTCACTTCTGGCCTGTAAGGTTCCTGTTGAGAAGTCTGATGATAGCCTGATGGGTTTTCCTTTGTATGTGATCTTATTTCTCTTTTGGGCTGCTTTTAGAAGTCTGTCCTTATCCTTGATTTTGCCATTTTAATTACTATATATCTTGGTGGTGTCTTTCTTGGGTCCCTTGTGTTGGGAGATCTGTGCACCTCCATGGCCTGAGAGAAATATCTACTCCCCCGATTGGGGTAGTTTTCAGCAATTACCTCCTGAAAGATACTTTCTATCCTTTTTTCTCTCTCTTCTTCTTCTGGTACCCCTATAATGTGAATATTGTTACGTTTGGATTGGTCACAGAGTTCTCTCAATATTCTTTCATTCATAGAGATCCTTTTTTCTCTCTGTGTCTTAGCTTCTTTGTATGCCTCTTCTCTAATTTCTATTTCATTTATCATCTCCTCCACCATTTCTAATCTGCTTTTAAATCTTTCCATTGTATGTTTCATTTCTGATACTGTCTTCGGTAATGATTGGATCCCCAACCAGAATTCATCCCTGAGTTCTTGAATATTTTTCTGTACCTCCATGAGCATGTTAATGATTTTTATTTTGAGATCCCTTTCAGGCAGATTCATGTGGTTGATTTCATTTGAATTTTTCAGGTGTTGTATTCATAATTTTACTTTGAACCAGGTTCCTTTGGCATTTCATATTTGTGTATGGCACCATCTAGTGCCCAGAAGCTCTATTCTGGAGCTGCTCAGCCCCTGAAGCAATGTTGGATTTCGCAGAGGAGCGGAATTGGTGCCTGGAGGGAGGAAAGACCTGTTTCTTGCTTCCCGGCTGCTATGCCTGTCTCCATTGCCAGAACCAGTGGGCTGAGCACACAGGTATATGCCTCTTAGCTTTGTGTTTGCAGTTGCTGTTGATGGGGCTTTCCTCTGGCTGGCCTAATGCCAGGGTAGGGTTTGCCAGTTTGTGAGCCAGGTGGGGCTGGCTGTGAGAAAGGTTCTGTAGGCTGTGTATCATGGAGGTGGTCCTTGGAACACTGTAGCCAGCCAGGGAGCTGGAGCTCCTGAAGATCGTGAAAGTTCCCAACCTGCTGGGCAGAGTGCACCTGAACAATTTTGTCTACCTGTCCTTTCTCCTGAGCAGTAAGCGCTGCACAATCCTTGCTCCTTTAGCATCCCTCTTGCTGTTAGGAAGTCTCTCAGATTGCCCACCTTTCTTTTGTCCCAGAGCAGCTGGATATGGATCCCTGCTTTCTACAAGTGCTGGAATCTCAGTCTCTCCAGGTTTTTTGCCTGTCTTAGCTTTCCAACCTCCTAATCATGAGAGTACCATGAAAATACCATGAAATGTAGGTTTGTGCTCCCAGATCAGATCTCTGGAGTTAGGTATTGAGCAGTCCCAAGCCTCCAGTCCCTCCCTGCTCTGTTTCTCTTCCTCCTGCTGGTGAGCTGGGAAGATGGATGGTCTTGGTTCCCACCGGGCCATGGCTTTGGTATGTTACCCTGTTCCGTGCAGTTTATTCTTTTCTCTAGGTGTATACAGTTTGGTGCAGTCCTCTTTCCTGTTGCTTTTTCAGGATTAGTTGTATTAATTATATTTTTGTATTATATGCGGTTTTAGGAGTAAGCCTCTGTCTCACCTCTCACACCACCATCTTTAACCCTCTGTGTGTGTGTGTGTGTGTGTGTGTGTGTGTTTTAACTAGGGTGTTAGGGTGATGTACTCCTTATATAATTATTTATATAGTTTCATTAAATTCTCAACCTTGATATTATGCTCTATTTATTACATCTGTTTTTCTGTCTTTTGCTTTATTTATTAGAATTTTTTGTATCAATGACCTCACTTTTTTTTTAAATAGGGCTTCTTGGATTACCTTAATATGGCCCCCCTTTAAATAATGTTACACCACTCAATATAAGAACATTACAATATCATGCTTTGATTCCTTGCCTTTATGATTTTGTGTCAATGTTTATTTCTAGATATACGATAAATCCTATAGGATACTGTCATTATTTGTTGATTCAACAGTTAACTGTGAAATTTCATTAAACTGAAGAGGAGAAATATGGAAAAAAAGATAAAAAAAAGAAAAAATGTTTTGTAAACATGCTGTTTTACCATTTCCCACATTCTCCCATGTTTGCTTAGTTTCAAGTGGTCATGAAGCCGTAGTGTTCCTTCAACAAGTAATGTCATTTGAATCAGCCATGAAAATTCTGTTTATGTTTGACTCAAAGTTCTTATTTTGCTTGATTTTCTGAGGCACATTTTCTTTTATTTTGTCTCTCAGGATTTTAGAGGTATAATTCCCTTATTTTCTGATTTTCTTTTATGTTAACAAGCCTGAAGTTTTTCTTTCCTTTGATCCTAGGGATATAACATGTCCTTTTTTCTCCAGCTGCCCTAAAGTTTTCTCTTTATCATTGTTTTTAACAAATAATTAAAATACATCTTGTTGTGATTTCTTTGCATTTTTCCTCTTTCATTATCTGAGCATCTTAGTCCCATGGTTTTGTGTTTCTAATACAACCTGGGAAATTTCCATATTTTTACCTTAAATATTTTTCAACACCACTTAGTGTTATCCCACAGGCCAAAGGCTCCCAGTTTTTCATCTTGGAGAATTTCTGTTGCTACATTTTCAAGTTCATTAATCTCATTCTCCAGTGTCTAATCTGCTATTAATCCCAGTCAGTGTTTTTCATCTTTGCAAATTTACAAATGTACTTGACTATGTAAAGATATCATTTGGGTTTCCTTCTAGGTTTTTGGACATCCCATGTAAATAATGATTTCCAAAGTTTAATTTTCATTAGCAGTTGGTTAAATTTGCCTCTGCATTTACAATAAACTTTTGTAGAAAAGAAAAAGGTTAAGAAGAACATAGTAAATTTGTCCTAGCCAAGAAGATCAAGAGTGAATGATTCAATACTGTGAAAACAAAACAAAACAAAACTGCTCTTAACTTCTATACCTTTTGCTTCTTTTTTTTCAAAGATGCACATGATTTGCATATGCAGTAAATCCACCAGGGATTCTTGTGAAGATTATTTTTTCTATCCTAAATAAGCAAATACAGTTAAGCATACAAAGATTTTTCTTCCTGGTACCATGAATTCTGCTAAAAACAAAAGTCAACTAAATAGTCCCCTGAAAAAGCTCACCCATGAAATTTTTTCTTGCTGTTGAAAGTATTTCATTTTATGTACATTAAAATGTTTGGATTAAAAAAAATACTTGTGTTGCAAAACGAACATAGACATAGTCTATTTGTGATAATGATTTTCTCTAATTCCACTAAACTGAAAATCTGCTACCAGCCTTGACACTGTATGAACTACCCAAAGAAAAAGGATAGGCTTCCATTGTATCTGTATAATGAGGTCCAAATTATGAATAAAATAATAACATGTGGTGACAAAACACAATTTTTGCTAGGCTAAAATTTCCAGCTTTAATATTTGGAAACTGGTGTCAATTGGAAGAATAATTGAATCACATGTTCATAAAGCAACAAATATATTTTTATTCCCTGAAAAAGACTGATAGAAAATAAAAGCTGAATCCTAATTTGGCATTTAACTCTGTGCAACTC
The DNA here is from genome assembly GCA_032199065.1 of Smutsia gigantea. Lineage (NCBI taxonomy): Eukaryota > Metazoa > Chordata > Mammalia > Pholidota > Manidae > Smutsia > Smutsia gigantea. Next base: position 12,380 of record JAVSCE010007030.1, read on the forward strand.
CTGTCATGAGAACTGTCAGAGCAAGCAATCAAGAGTCAAAAAGCAAAAAAAGTCACATTCTGATGAATATTTTTTAAGGGACTGAGCTTTACCATGAAAAGAAATTGATGCTGATTTTATATCTTTTTTTTTGTGGTTCTGAAGTCTTAAGACCCAGTTAAAAATAGAAAACAGGCTTTTTAGAACATGCATGAATTCTAAATTTCCATTCAGTCAATACTGATTCGATTTACAGTTTAAGTACAGTTTTTATAGATTTTGCTGGAGCATTTTTTTTCTTATATTTTGTTTGTGGACAGATATTATGGGAATTGTTTTAATCTCATTTTCTGACAGGGCAACTACTACTGTGCAGTTTAATTTTTCTCTCTCAAGTATCGATATATTTTTATCTTCTGCGGTTGTAGTAAATCGAAGTTTTGAAGTAAATGGTGTTTTAATTCTCAAGCTCAGGTTTTCACTCGGGAATCTCCTTATTTTGCTCCCATCGGTGAGATAATATTTGTCATCCCTGTGAACTTCCATGCTCTCATTTCTAACTGAGTAATAAGGATATAATTTAACCATTCATAAATTTCAGAATCTCTATATATGCCTTTGCCTTGTTAATGACTCTGATAAAACTGTCGGCCATAGGATCGGAGATGAATCAGGAGATGCCATCAATCAGAACACTGTCTTCAGTAGTCTACAGAAACGGTGAAAAATGTGGTCTAGTGCCGTTCTATAACAGTTGTGCCAGAAAGGTGCAAAAATCTGAAGAGGTGAAGTTACCCGGCATTTATATCTAAATCCTCGTCAGGGAATCTGCTTTTTTATACCACTATTTTCATCTGTTTTCTAGACAAGTATTTCTGACTGAGGACTTACTATTACATTTACTCCAAAGCTTGATTCAGGGTGTTGTTTGAATAGTTCTGAATATTAATTATATGTCATACTTGCCTAAATGCCAGTGTGTAGTCCTAAAATACAAAGCAAGCAAGCACCACACACATAAAAATAATTCCTATGGGCTTAGAAATAAACTGTGCAGAAATAACAATAACTGCGTCTAATCTTTAGATAACTAAAAATATGAGACAAAAATGACAATGCTAAGTGATAACATGAATGAAGATCTTTAACATAACCAACATTTGATTTAGTCACATCCTGTTTTACAAAAGCCAATATTTTTCATTTTCTAATACCTGGAGCAAGGTAATAAGGTACTCCAGTTATGAGTAAAGGATATATAATGTCATCAGCATGCACTTTTATAACCCAAGCTACTCTTTTAAATTATTTATGATAGGAACAGGTCATATACATGTCCCCAGGGAACTCAACAACTGCTTAGCCACATGGCACCTCAGAAGATGACTATAAGAGTACTGTAGCAGATCATAGAATTATGCCAAGGCAAAAGGCTCATGGTTGATTGTAAAATTCATCAAATTATTTATAAAAATAGTAAATAAAACAAGTAAATGTGCTTTCCTTTCTGCATGTTTCCATATGTTAAACATTGCCATGACTATTGCCCTGAATGTTCGAAAATAGATTTTCTTGTAGCTACAGATATCTCAAAATATGAGACTGTTTTATATATACTTAATATAACACTTAATGTAATTTTCCTTTTCAATACAAATAGTAAGGATCATTTCAAAGTTTCACAGTAGTATTTTAGTAATTCTTCTATTTCCATGGTTATCAGTATTTATGCATAGTGAAATATCTATACAATGCAATAAAATTACATTAGACCCAAAAATGGCTCAAAACCTCCATGATCCTTCATCAAAGTGAAGAGGAAAACGTGCTTGTCCTGTGATAATCATTGTACTGAAAATGAGTGATGGTGTAGGTTATCAATAAAATGTGCCTGTATAGACTATGTTGCCTATGAAGGCAGAATTCATTTGTGTAAATTCAGGGTTTAATGTTTGCTAGTTGGAGACTTTGGTCAATTAACTTCTTCATATAAGATGGCAAAAGGAATATGAATAACCTCATAAAGTGTGGGAATTAAATAAATCCATACATGTGCACCATTTAGTATTTGTTCTCAGCAAATATTTTGTACTCAAGGACTCTGAGATTAATCCATACCTCACTGCTTGGCTTCTTTATTAACCAAAAAAGCAATTTTGATAGTGATCACAGAATAAATTTTATAATAAAATTTATTATAAAATAAAATTTATCTTATGGCTGAAAAATCAGCAAAAATCCTCGATCAGCTATCCATTTCAGCTCCCACAATGAAGAGCCAGATTTAATCAGTTTGTTGCCAACAGCAAATGTCCAAAATGTGCCTTGACAATCAAATTCAGCAGACAATTGTAGCGGGTATATTGTGTGCTTGGCACTGTGATCTGGCCCATTGGAATTCTCTAGTGCACATGGGGACATGGGGTGGGGGTGACGGGAATGTGATATATTCCATGCATTTCGATTTCTCACCAGAAGATAATATTAATTCATCTTTTCAATTTCCTTGATCTCAATTTTTAATGAATATATACATAAGGAGTCTTTTAAAATTTGTGCATGGTAATAACAATTCCATCTTGCAACACCTCCTAAAAAAAAAATCACTTGATTTGACCATATATTCTTAAATAATGCTTTGCATCACAAGCAAATATCAACATTCTTCATATTTCCAATTTAAATCTGAATCCATTAGTTAAGTAATTCATCAAAATTTAATTCAAAGATACTTAGATTTTTTTAATTAAGTATGCCAAGACACTATCAGTAAATAACTGATGAAAACCCAAAAAAACTAACCGAGTTAGTCAAGGAATGGGACCCTGACTTCCAGAATGAAAAAATGAGGAGCGGTGGACTCTCAATCATTTAACTGGAGGAAATTACTAAACAACAAGAAAATTTAAAGATTATGGAAATTGTCCTATAGCAGACAGCAAATGGAGAAACATAAGTTTAAAACATCACCTAAATCTCAGTACGAGGAGTGAGGGTCTATGGCAATGGAGCCCACCTTTTCCCTCTCTGCAGCCCAGCATGACAGGGGCTTCCTCTCCTGAAGCCCGCAGTCTAGGGCAGGAGTGGGGAGGAGACAGAGAACCAGGCCACAGGCATTTCCCATTCCCCAGCTTCATGTTGCAGCTCTACTGAGGCAGGTGGTCAAAATATCTGAGACTCCCTTTCCCAAGTGAACTGTCACTCTTGGGTAGAATGCTCATCCAGGTACAGAAGGCCAAGAAAACTGGGGATCTTTGTCCATAGGACAGAGTTTTCATACTGGGCAGGGCAAGCCAAGACGACTAGGGTCACCACCTGCCTCAACACCTGCTACAGAGCAGGGGTGTCACTCTGGGAGCAGCTGGCTACAGTCCTCACCCCCGAGTCTTGTGTGAAGGGTCATGAAATCTCCTTCCTCTAAGAAAGAAGAGACTTACCTCAATTTGAAAATGGGTATCTATGAAAAACATACAGCTAACATCACAGTCAATAGTGAAGGGCAGCATCTCTTACTAATAGGGAATAAGAAAAGGATGTCTATTATCGCCACATCTATTCAACATTACAATGCAGGTGCTAGCGAGAAAAATTAGTCCAAAAAGAAAGAAAAAAATGCAAATGGAAAGAAATGCCATCCAGATTGGAAAGGAAGAAGAAAAACTGTTTTTTGTTTTCAAACGTCAACTCTATATATAGAAAATGCTTAGAAATGCACTAAAACTTTATTAAAACTATAATATACAAGGTCAGCAAAGTTATAGGATGCAAGATAAATATACAAAAGTTAATTTTATTTCTACATACTGGTGAGGTAATACCTAAAAATGAAATTAAAACATTTTCACTTTCTATACTGTTAAAATAATAAAATTCTATGAAGAAACTTAACAAAATAAATGCAAGATTCATTGGAAACTATAAAATATTGTTTTCAAGAAATAAAGAAGTAAGTGCTTCTATTTCCTGTCATATCATATTTGAGGAATTTAAACTCTCAAAGGATTTATATCTAGGGTGTCAGATGATACTAATGCTGCTGTAATACTAATAGTTTGGATTTGTGAAGAGAAAAGCATCTCCTACTAACCAGAAGTAAACTAATTTACTACACCTACTTTCTCTCAACCTGGAGATGAACGGGACCCTTGATAACATTCAACAGGCGGCTTTCCTGATCCCCCCAAACAGAGGTAGAATAAATCCCAACTCTGCTGTATCCAATTTATGTCGTAGACACACACTGCAGTAAGGTGTGCCAGCTCTCTTCAGTTCACAGATGCCAGAGACCCAGTCCCAGGGGTGGTACCAGAGCCATTCCCCTCAACTACTCCTCATGCCACTCATTGACCATCTGAGTATCTCAAGTACTGCAGTTGTCAGAAATCAATACCATCTCCAATCTCTTCTTACAGATAAAATGAGTTTGCTGGAGTTAACCAATAGGTAACAATTTAGTAGTAAGGCACTAATGCAAAAGTATGCTGCACAGCAAAAAAAAAATTCCACTTCAATGGGTAGTTAACATTTCTTTAGATATTAATTTTTGTCTGTTAATTGGAAAGATCACAGAATTGCTCTAAACCTGGCAACAATCCACAGTGTTAATTAGATAGGACCTAGACCAACTGTCTAATTAGGTAAACATTAAAAAAAATTGTGGGGTTAGTTTCATGTTTCCAATACAGTTATTTTCAAAGCCCATCGTTCTTAATGTTTGATTTAGGTAGGGGCTATAGTCCCATATTCATGTTTTTTATTGTTAATGTAGGAATGGTTGTTTTTACAAACTGAAACCCCCCCCATTTTATGTGTAAACACCTTGTACTGCTACTGATTTCAAAGCACAGCAAAGTCATCATCCCAGGAGAAAGCAAGCCTTCCACTTGATGAGACCAAAAGTCACATGTACCTGTTCTGAAGCAGCATTTATACATATTCAAAATATAATCCCTGGAGATTATATATTTTACCCATTTTCTGGCCAGAAATGGCCACTGGAGTTCAAACAGAAGCTAGAAGGAGCCATGCGTACTCAAGTGCCTAACATAAAAGTCTTCCATAATTGGAAAGCAGAGGGCCAGCAATGGGAGTTCATGTAGGGGAGGAATACCATTGTGCCTGAAAGGTTACAGGTCATTCAGGTCACACCCTGGAGTGTGGACTGGAAGTGGAGTGGATGACTGAATCCACTGGGCAAACCCAGTAAGAGACTTTCACTGAATCCAGGTGAAATCTGGCATATAGATGGCCATCTAAATGGAGACAGAAAGGGAATGTGATGCATATGATGAGTGATAAAATGCACAGGAGTTGGGAATTGCTTAGATATAGGGTGCACAGGCCAGTAAAGGATGATTTACTGGTTTATAGCTTATGCAAACTTTTGGACAGTGGTGTCTTTGAAGAAAATTTATTCTGTTTTTACATTAGTATATTAGAGGTCTACTTAAAAAAGAAACAAATATAAGATGACAAATGCAAAACAGAATAGCAAAATATTACTATGCTCCTGCACATTTTACTTCTACAAATGCTTCTTAAATTTCATTTAATTTTCCTGGACACTGCATCATATTTTTTTATATTTTTAGCAGTTTTCCAGCCAAGGAAATGTATTCTTTGAACTTCACACTGTTTATAGCTGGTCATTAAAATTTTATTAGAGTTTCTTTTACTTCAGGTATTACTTTTTAAGAAATGACTAACCAAATTCTGCATCTATCAGCTGCAAATGCATCTTTACTACTTAATACAAAGGTTAAATAACATTATTCCTAGGAATTAATTGCTTTAGATTATCTAAATTCTCTTCCTGTTGGTCTAATTTTTTTTAGTTTCATAAACTATATGATATACAGTGAACTCCTTATGAAAACTCTAACTTTCCAGTAGTAATTTATATAAATGATCTCATATTTACTTTAGAGTCAACAGCTAAATACAATATGCACAACCATGGCGATATTCAACAGTTCTTCTTCATTCAGCGTTTATCTTCAATTCTAAGTCAGTCACTGTTCACTGAGGCCAGCCTGTATTCATGATTTGTACAACTTTAATATGTGCCACTTCTTTGAAAATGTTTTTATGATGCTCACAAATAATATATTTTATGAACATCACAAGAAATCTAAGTTCATACTATAGAACTAAGCAATCTGCAAAATACAAATTATAGGAAGTAAAGGTCAAAATTATATCTGCTTATTTACATACCTGTGCAGTTAACCTTACACCCCAAAGTTTAAAAAGCAATTTAACCAATAGTTCTAGGTATATCTTTTTATTTATGTGGTATTTATTAAACGATTAACTAGTGGTGATTACAGAATAATAAAATCTAGTTTTCTAAACTATAGACTGATTAGATAGATAAGAATGATACAGTCGCTTCCAATAAATTAAAGAGTTTCTAATTGATCTGATATACTGTTTATAAACTAGTTTTATGTTTTAATATCTAACTTAAATTTAGATAGTCTAGATCAGGGATGAAAAAAATCAAATACCTATGGTTCTAGACAGGTATAAGTCTGCAAAGTGGAGGGATATATATATATAACAGGAAACAGTAAGGAGATCACTGTAGTAAGATGGAAAGATTACATCCCCCTTGAAGTCATGAAAATTGAATTAATGAACAAGAACTTTACAATAGACAATCAGAGGCTCTTTTAGGTGAATTTATGAATTTAGCCTTCTGGAATGCTGTCCTAAATACTATCTTAATTGGAACTTAATATAACAGAATAATTTTTGTCTATTTTTGTCATAGTAGCTCCAAAATATAGATCCTATATAATAGCTTAATTAAGAGATGGAAAAAACAGTCACATGCTTGTAAAAGTTCATTAGTAATGAATTTTGATCTAAATTCACAATTAATTTTGAGGTACATTTTAAGGATTTTTGGATATGTTATTTTTCAGAAAATCATAACATATCAAAATTATATGTCTAAAATACATCCAATTTAACTCACATATGAGACACAGATTGTAACTGTTAACATGAATCATTTAATTGGAAAATTCAATTTCTCTCTTTAAAAGAATGCCTTATCAGTTAAGGAACAGTTTATTCCTTCTCACTCTACTGCCCTCCCCACTATCTCTCTTTTTCTTTCTCTCTCACATACATACACACCCCCCCACACAAATCCAACTTTAAATTTTTCATTGGAGAGGCTACTGATTCACATAGATATTATACACTCATTAATCAGTTTTAAATCATTTCAATGAATTATATACGATTATACACAGCAAACAATTGAGTAATTGTATTGAATGTAAATAATTGAAAAAATACCTCGTCCATGCAATACTGTTCTACACAACTGATTTTCCATTTTGAGTTTCATGACATATGTGGGTCCTAAGAATCATCTTCTTGCTCCTTTATGCAGTTCCCTTATAGGTTTACCTCTGTTATTATTTGTTAAGTGCTTTATGTCTTTTCTGTTATTTTATTCATACACGGTACCTTATACCATGTTTCATAACAGATGCATAATTTAAATTATGAATATGATAGTCTTAATTATCAAAAGTATAAAGTACAAGTACTGACCAGATAAAATGCCTATTCACTTGAAGAATGGACCATGAGGATTGCAACAGAATTTAGACAAAAAGAAGCATTTATTCACTTAAGCATTCAGCCACAACTATGCCAAGCCTGCCTACTGTTTATCAGGCTCCATTCTTGGCTTTGGTCGTCTACTAATAACAAGATAATGCCCCTACCTTCATATGGCTTACAGTGTAGTGGAACAGAATAGAAATAAATTAGTTGAAAACAACCTAATCAATAAATATTACATACTGTGCCTAGCATTGTGATTAAAATGGACTGTGGCAGTAAAAATTCCTGGGAGGGGAATCTGGAAGAGATGACATTTGAGCAGGAACCTATGTGATGAAAAGAGCCTAGTTTCGCAAGTATCTGAAACAGAGCAGGGAGAAGGGTTAGCCCAGGTGAAGATGTTAGGACAGTAAACAGAAGCAACTCAAGATTCCTCCCATACTGACGTGACTCCTCCAAAACAGTATCAGGAATGTAGTCACAGGAGACATGGGAACTCTTCATTTAACATATACTTATATATTTAAGTAGCTCTTTTTACTACAGTTTTAAATCCACAATAGTGGACAATTTTCCAATATCACTTGAGTGAAGTGATGATATAAATAAATCATCTTTGATATCCTTTTTGTAAAAGAGAGGTGAGAATTTTATTCCCAATCTATTAAAGTTTTCTACAGTTAAGAGTAAGGGAACTTTATTGAGGCATAGACTTAATATTTACATTGGCAAAGATAAAAATCTAGACTTTGCCTTCCCTTTAGATTTTGTTTAAATGGATGGAATATTGTTTGTAATTTTTTTTCCTTTGAAATTTGAAAGTATTACCCTATTATTGCTTAGTTGACTGCAGCTTATGGTAATGCTGATAAAATTGATTATTTCTTCCTGGTGGAAAGGTCTTTTTTTTTTTAACTGATGATTGTGAAGCTTGTCTTGATATTTTTGGATATGTTGAAACCCTTTGCTTTGTGCCTTTTTCTAACTGGGAGTCATCTTACACCCATTATGATTGGCATTCTGTGGACTTCTCGATTTAATTCCTTATGCTCAGAGGCAGTGTCTTCTCATGGTTCTCTGATGGTTCATTTCATCCACTCTACTTCCCTCTTCTTCCAAATCTTCTCTGTTGATAGCTGCTAGAATTCCTGAAGGTAATATACATGTATTTGAACATCTCCCATAATATTTATTCTCATTTACTGGTTTCACTATCATAATAATCAATTGACTTAATTGAATAGCTTAATTTTAATTGACTTAAGATGATTACTTAATTAATCATCTGTTTTTGATTTGAGATATTAAGATGTACAGTTACACAACTATTGGTTCACACACACACCATATACGAAATTTCCATGATTAAATTCTCACTTTCAATTTTCAAAATTCAATTTATTTCTTAAAGACATGCAATGCTCCCACCCACCCCCTCCCCCCTCACACACACACATGCACACACAACTTATAAATGAAAATGCTAACTCATAAGTATGCTTTGTTCTTCTGGAACCTAGGCTAGAGAAGCAGTCCCCACTAAGGATGTGCTTTTTCTGCTGCCGAGAGTAACAGCAGTAGGAAACAGGTAATGGTCCTCAAAGATTCTGTCTGGATTCTGTTCATTGGTAGAAATGACATATCTCCTAAAATGTCACTGGCCGAAGCAAGTTTGCAAAGGGAGTCTGATGTCAGTAGGATGGACAGTATAATCTTTTTATATGGGTGGTTGTGAAAAACTGAGAACAATAGTTTAGTCTACCAAAGTCTCTCTTCTTGTTCATTTTTTTGTGAACAAGTCTCCCTCTCATTTGTATGCAAATTACCTTTCCCTCCAAATGCCAAGGAACATCTTCTCAAACTCTGGTCTTGCCTGAGGGTTTCAGCCCGAGGAAAATTATAGATCCAGTAAGACCAAGAAATTACAATACAACGTTCTGGGGGTAAAGGGGCTTATACCCAGCTTTATTCTCACAGGAATAGGTCAAACACTATGATCACATCTGCATCCAAGAGTCTGCAAGTCCTTAATCTTCCTCCATCTCTGTCTCAGCCCAGGGCACTGGGCAGAGCTCTTTATATAGTGACACAGTCAATAAGAGCTCATTGTCTATGGGTGTGGAAGCATTAGCCTAGCAGTAGGCCAGTTACATCATCAAGTAGTTTAGGGTCAGGTTAGGATCCCTGACCATAGGAACTTCCATTTTTCCCACAACTTCATATAATCACATGCTCAGGATCACAGCCCAGGGTTGCATAGTAGTCTCTACACAATGTATGGTTATCACTCTTCATGGCTTGGACATTTATGAGCAGAAAATTGAAAAAAAAACCAAACATAAAATAGTATTTGACCTCACAAAACCAATCTGCAATGTGGAAAATACATAGGACAGCTATGTAAATATTCCTTTCAGAAAGGGACAGAATAGAGGAAAAACAGCAGTCACTGGTAAAGAGGGATCTTTTGGGGCAGAGTTTGGTGAGATCCTCCGCTCTGGTGGCAGGAAACATTCCTTGATGAGATCCCATTTTCCTCCTGTAAGCGACCTCACAGGTCTGTCAGGGCTGAACAGAATGTTTTTAGCCATATGACCTGCATGTAGAAATTTGATGACTCCATGGTCTTCTGATATTGCAAATAGTCACCATTCCTTTTAATCTGGTTTATGGTTCTTCTGGAAGTTAAACCATTTTGAATCTTATTTTTTTTTTCCCATTTCTCTTCCATCTGTTTCATGTTCCAATCGCTGTACTCACAATTCTTCACAAGACATTCTTTACCTTCTGGATTTAATTTTAATTGCCTTGAGCTCATTAGGCCTTCCTGGGAAGGCTGCATCCACCACTCCCTCCTCCCCCAAGTCCCTGAAATCATTTAATAAGTGTCAGCTTAATAAATTAAGGTGTTTGAACAAAGCTCTTATCATAAAGACAATGTTAATTAATTACTGTATCTTAACACACTTTTCAATATTCTCTTTTAGTTATTTAGTTGGGAAACAAATGAATCTTTTAACTCTTCTGACAAGCCTGGCAACCATTTCTTAGCTCATGTAATTTCATGTCAAATAAAGACAAAAATAACAAAGAAATGGTAATAGCATCCTGTTTCCAAACCTCTTCACCTAAGACCAATGCCTCATTAGAACATTATCTAGGTGCCAGGTTAAGTACATGTCAGTTTTACTAAGTGCTTCACTGAGCTACCATCTTGGCAGATTTCAGTAGCATTTTCTTCCCTTTTCCTGTGCAGCTCTACAGCCAAGGCCACATAATTTGGGTTCTCTTTTTGTGTGAACCCTACTTTAGTATAATTACTTCTCCATTAGCCTGATATTACTGTAGTCCTGACTGGATATAACAACACTAGTACTTCACTGGCTTGTCATAACAAATATTTTTCTTTTACTCATGTCACAAGTCCCTTGCCAGTCAGCTCATATGCTCCTCTATGTTTTATTCTTTCCAGGCACAGGATAAGCAGACAATTATTGCCTGAATTTTATAACTCTCCTAGTGGGATGAAAGGGGGACAGCTGAACTATGATTTGCTTCATAGGAACATGGATAGGACAAATATCACATCTCACATTTTATTTACCAAAGTGTGTGTTCTGGTCAAATTTCTTGGTAATGGAATAGGAAGAATAATCCTTTTACAGAAAGGGACAGTGAATATTTGGATAAAATAAAATACTGGCACATAAGTGAGTTTTCTTTTGTAAGAAAACTGAAGAGTAAGTATACGTAGGGAGATTTGTTAACAGGTAATTGCAGTAATATAGGTGAGAGATGATGCAGGCTCAGCCAGGATGACCGGAGAAGTGAGAAATGGTCAGATTAAGGATATACTTGATACAGAGAAAACAGTATGTTCTAAAAAACTGGATGTGAAATGAAATGGATGAAGAATCAGGGTATCCTGAAGCAGACAGCTTGGACGAGGATATAGTCACTGTCACTGGAGATGGGAGAAGGAGGGGGGATCCTAAGAGGGGTCAAGGAGGAACCACAGTGTGACTCAGCGTCTAGGTCGTAGATTCCAGGACAGCGCCTTGTGCCTGGACCAGCGCAGTAGGACTTCCTGGCAGTATTAATAGTCCCTCCAGGTTTTTGTGATCATACATTTCAAATGAAATCAGTCAGTGTGCATGTAAATTTTTCGAGCCACATTCAGTTGCGTGGATATGAGCATATATTATAGAGAGAGATGGATTTACAGAATATCAGTTTTGGTCAAAAAAATATAATAATGAGAGAGAGATGCAAAAGGCTCAAGCACAGACATGTGAAAGTGAACATAATGCCCTCCCATGAAGGTTAAGCAGGACAATAGGGTGGTACATCAAGTGTGTGAGGCTCAGAGGAAAGCTGGTAGAAGGGAAGGTTCCAATGGGTTAAAAAACCTTGGAATTTGATTTCTAGCAGAAAAGAACTGCATAGAATTGAGATAATTGGACATGTGGTCCTTATTTGTTCTGAAAATATCTAACATACGGTCTTGACAGCAACCAGAAGTAGGATGAAAACAAAGTCATAAGAAGAGAGCAGTTCAAGAAGCGGGGTGATTACGATGGGAGCATCATGCACCAGATGATAAGGCATGACTTCCCTGTGTCCGTGGCTTTCCCCCAGGATGTCCTGGTCCAATGCACTCTGACTTTGTGAGTGCCATTTAACTTACTTTGACCAGGCTTGACCAAAGTCCAAATTATCTTAACTCTGGATTACAAAAAAAAAAAAAAAAAAAAAAAATTCATGCTTTTGCTTGCCCTTTAAGTCTGAGTCCATGGTGGCTTACTCTTTCTCTGCCTAAGAGAACATCATTGGACTAGCTTAAGAACGTGCCTTGGTTCGACCACCTATAGGTTCATGCAAGTGCACGGAAAGCAGATGAGTCATGCCCATCCTACGCTAGCAGGCTGTATACCGTCGGGCCTCTGCATCATGTGTAAGAACCCAGTCACATCAGTACAGCTGCCTGGCCAATGGGCAGGTGCCCACAGGCACATGAATGGCCCCAGATGAGACTGGAAGAAGCATTCAGTAAAATTATAGCTTATTGAGAAGCATACAGTTATACTAGGAAGCTGCTGGGCTCAGATATGGTTAGTAATATGGCAATAGCTAACTATTGTAGTTAATATACATGCATATTGAAATTTCTGAAAATTAAGATAAATGTTATATTAGGGAAAAACCAGGGGCTAAATTCCTCAAAATTATGTTGTGTATGACCAGAAAATGAGTAAAAATCTGGGTGATCATAGGTCATCTGTGTTTTCTAACAGGTTTTACCCCCAAAAATGTAAATTGTCTCATGATAGGAAGACTTGCAGCCAGGCTCCAAGGGAAGTCAGGCTCCTACCCTCCTGCAGAAACTTGGAGATGAGTCTCTATATTCCTTGATGATTATATTTCAAAGGGATGGTTCCCAGGTCCTTGAGAACAGCATTCCTAGGTTATAAAAGTAACAAGAAGCCTTTTAAAAAGATTAACATCAAAAAAAGGCAGAGAAAGAATTCACAATTACAAGTTTTCAAGGTCTCTAAGGAAATGGAGGGAAACCTCTGGGATTAGGTCATTTGGATTTAAGGTGAGTTAGAGAGGGAGGTCAGGGGCGAGTAGGCAGAGAGAAGCCCACATAAAGTTTAGTCAAGACTCTGCAAAACATTCTTGGTGAGTGGATATTCATTCTGAGTTGCCTACCTTAGCTCAAATGCTCTAATGAAATCTTTATGTGCTTTTAGGTGAGCTAATGTTTCTATCTCAAATATGATAAAATATTTATCATAGGAATAAGGTATTATCGATAGAGGGTACCCTCTTGGGAACACAGAGTACAAAATCTTTAAAAACTGAAAAACAAAGTGCATAAAATGTTTTCTGTGCACATGAAATAAAATGCTTAAAGGCAAAATTGGGAAGAGAGAGAGACAGAGAGAAAGAAAGAGAGAAAAATGTTTCCTGAAGCAAACTGACATGATGGGTATGTGTCGTCTATCCTCATAGTTCAATCCATTAAAGGATAGTTAATCCTTTTGAATTACTTGTGTTATCACATATGTCCTCTAATGACATTTAATATCATCACCAGTAAAGCAAACCTATAATTTTGTCATAGGTTTTATAATTGTGCTATAGGTTATATAACGTGCTTATTTGTTCAATAATTACTTTACTCTTGCCTATTTTTATATTTTTCAGCTTTCCCACTCTTTTCATTTGTTGACAGTTTTTTTTATACCTGAAAAATCATGATAGCTTTGAATGAACAATAACTGGTTTTGATTGATTGATATTTTACCATAAACCTTCAAAAATCATGCTACAGTTGCTGAACCCAAGGATTAGAGACTGAACCCAAAATTGTATGCAGCCATGTTTTTAGCATGAATCAGAAGTGTGACTTGGCAAGGAAAAAAGTATCAGCTCTGGGCATTATTTGGGCTTCCAAATGGTAAACAGGTGTGCAAACAAGAGAAAAATTACAAATGTCCTTGATGAAAAGTGGGTCTGGAGATCCTAAAAGAAAGTATGCTTAACCAAACATATGGCACAGAGGGAGCTAAGCGCAGACCATCAATGTATGCCTACCTGCTCAAGAATGAAGAGGCAACAAATACAGTTCAGTTAATTCAGATAAAAATAACCTATTTAACACCCACACAGACATCCAGAAGAAACCAATGTATAATAATGAATCAAAAGTCAGCAATTTTTGACAGAAAAATACACCAAGCTGAAACAGCAGCTATCACAATAAGCTCCCCTTTCCAAGAAAATGTAGGCACAGGCTTCGTGAGATACAGTCAATGTCACACAGCTTAGAAGCTTGTTATTGGAACCTATTCTACTGAGCGTCATTGAGGGAAAAATGGTTCCCTATGTCTACTATAAATTTATTTATTTCAGAAAGAAAGCTTTTCTAAGAATTAATGTAATTCCTGGAGAGTAAATAAGTGGAAATATTTATGCCCTGACAAAAAGAAAGTTCAAATTATTTAGTTTTACTTTTCAACACATTTTATTTAAAAACCATTTTATTTATAACCAAATATAGGTAATTTTATTAGTGTCTAATTTGAGACTGAGAGCCACTTGCTATGAAATGAGTATTTTCTATAGAATCCTTAATGTAGGAATTTTATTTTCAGTAAAGATAGCTGTTTGTATGTGTTAGAGCCCACAAAAAATGAAGTGTGGTATAAGAGCTAATATAAAACTAATTTCAAGTCAAAGAGTGGTTGTAGGCAATAAATAACAATAATTCGCATGCCCATCCACTGGTGTTCTGATGACAGGTGTGAATTGTAGTTCTTGAACTCTCATTTCCTTACAGCCAGTGAATTTTTCATCCTGGTATATGTAGCAGTCTTATTTATAAACATTTAAGGGGAAATTGAATAGAATTAAACAGGAAAAATGATACATCTTTATTGTAAATGGGCCTGGAGGTTGAGTATCATGTAAACAAGTATAAAGGAAGCTGAAAATTTATCAGTGTTTAGACCCTAGAAGATAAATAAACAGAAAACATAATGCTGAAGAAAAAACAATTTCAGGAAATAATATGCTTCATAGGAAAAGGAAAAAATTGTCTAAAGTCCAACTGATACTTAAATAATAAAAATCTTTCATAGGATTTAAAGTTTATAAAAAAGAAATTCAACAGCATATTGATGAGACGGACAATATACTTCAGGGAAGAATTATAGACTACCTGGTGAATTAGAGACCTCAGTCTGTGCAAAATATTTCAAACTCCTATCCCACATTACAGTGATCATTTCCTTTAATGCCTAATCAGGAGCTATATATTAACTCAAGATATATTAATGTTGTTCTGTTTCATCACCAACTGTTACTCATTACATTCTGACACAATATTAACTTGTAGGTCTATCATATGTGAGTAATTATCAAGCAAAATAGCATTTAAGCAGAAGCATGACTAGAGGTAAATGGACTTTTCACCTCATAGAAAAAAAATTAAATTCATAAGAAAGATACAGCAATCTTAAATATATATGTCCCTTAGTAATAATATATAAATATAAAATGGAGGAACAGACAACTCTATAATACATTAAGTAATCTTAACAGAACTATTTTAGTAAATAAATGGTCAAACACAAAATGGAATATATATAAATATAAAAATGCAAAAGTAACACATTTGATAAAATGTATATATATATAATATTGTTTTAGCCATTTGCAAACAATGTTATGTAATAAAAAATCTTTAAAGATGTCAAATGATTGGTTATAGGCAGCCCAAATAAACTAGGAATAATTTAAAAAATAGAAAAACTCCTAGATGACAGAAAATTAAGAAATAAAATCCAGGCGGTTAAAAAGAGGAATCATAAATACTTTGTATTAACACATTTAGAATTAAGAAAAATGAAAAAAGCTATGAATATTACAGCTAAGGCAGTTTGGATTACAATGTGACATTTATAATTCCATTGAAAAAGAAATTACTGAAAAATTATTGAACCAAGAAGTTACAGAATTTAGATCAAAAAGGCAAAGTGAATCCAACAAACACTTAAGGTAGACCAGTATAGGAAAGACAAAAAATTCATGATATAGAAGCAATGCCAATCCTGTTTCCTAAAAATACTGATGGGAATGACAGATTCTATCATGAGATTTATAAAGGTAAAAAAAAAGACAAATAAGAGCAGGTATGAAAGTGGGACGTAACAACAGATGCCACCCACAATGAAAAAGAGTAAAAGAGTATAAAACTTATGCCAATAAATGGAAATTTTTAGAAGAAATGTGTAGAGGAAATATAACTTCTCTGCATTTATTAACAGAAAAACAAACAAAAACAACTGATTATTTTCCCACTTAACATACAGGATCAGTACATGCATCCTTCAAAGAAAATCCATTAAAAACATATTTAAAATCAGTTATACCACAAGGTTAGAAGAAATTATTCTAGTTATACACAAATACTCATCAAAAAGAGAAAAAGGAGGATTGCATATATGAGGTCAGCATATTTTGGTAATGATATATATGAAGATTAGTATATGACAGAAAATCCCACTCCAGTCTCTCTCACAGAATTAGATGAAATAATCATCGAAACTGGCACTGCACTTCCAGATAATATGAGTTAATCACATTGGTTATATCCCGGTGTAATGTCAGCTGAATATCTGAATAGATATTAGTATATACTTTAGTATATTAAGATAATAAAATAGAAGAAATTTTGATTATATATAATAACATACAGTAAGAAGCTTAATTTTTATTTAAAAATATTCTTAGCAATTGCAATAAAAGGAAACTACTGGAATGTAATAAATCTAATTAGAAACAGTAGTAAATATTAGTGTTGATAGTGAGAAGTTAGAAACCTTCAACATTTTAAACATATTTCTGGGTGTAGAATAAGTACATTAATAGAAGGAAAAGGATTAAAAATGCTATGTGATTGGAAAGATGGAAAGTTCATTATTCACACACATGATTTTCTATGAGAAAAACATACATAAATTTAGAGATCAGTAATTAGAATTTGCAGGAGAACTTTGCAGGTTTTCCTGATTAAAAAGTAATTCAATTCTTGTTTACATTTTCTTGTATCATAAAGAAATAAAAATAATTTTTAAGTTGTTTTTGTAATAATTATAAATTAATTAGTTAACGAATATTGAGAATAGTAATAAATTTAACAGAAAGTGCAAATTCTAGTTGGCGAAATTACAAGATTATATGAAATGTGTTACAAAGTTCTAAATCAGTGGAGGCATGTGTCAGCTTCATGAATAAGAAGACACAGTATTATACAGCTATCAATTTCCTTAATTGATTTATAGATTCAATAGAAAACCAAACATTTTTTTGTGGTGAAATTTGACAAAAATGTATACAAAGGAACAAAGAATAAAAATAACCAATATAGTCCTGAAAAAGAGTAAGGGAGAAGAGCTTCTCTAATAAATATCAGTAATAATTCTGAAGCTATAGTAAGACTGAGATAGAGAAAAACAAAGAGAAAAAGCTCAGCAAGACATTCAAGAATATATGATAATTTTATTTCTGATAAACCTTGTATAGTGGATTCAGGTCAAGGTAAATACAGCTTTAAACTATGAAACGATTTACTATTTCCAGAATTCCCTTTTTTCTGTCACTTTAAAGTTAATATAAAAAGTAATGTAACTTTTGCCAATAATAGCAAACAATATGATGCCGTTTCTTTAAAACATCCTTGTCTACCTACCGACCTACCTGCCTGCCTACCTGTTTTCTAAACGGTAGACATATAATTTTATCAAACATAAATGATGTTTATCTTGAGAAGTTAAATTCTGTAAACTTTTCATATTTTCTTCTGCAATTCTTAAGTTTAATAAGTAAAGGCAGCATATACTATGTTTTCCAGGATATAATATTAATAACCTTTTAAACCATTATACAAATGAGTATGTTATCAGGAAGTCTTCCTCTTAACACCAAAATAATGCTCAATTACTCTACCTTTTTTATAAAAAATATGCATTTTATGTTATGGAAAGGAAATTCAAATTATTTTAGTGGCTAGTTCATGTAATGTGCAATGTTGGATTAAAATGTTGGGCACGATTATTTTGATCTTTCTATTTCACCACTCCACTGTAACATTTTCATGGGCATGGGCTTTCTCATTAAGATATCCCCATTGGAAAATGATTCCCACTTATATGTTGAATAATAAACATACTCATTTTCAGAGCACACCAGAAAATAAAACCTTTCATGAGTTTAAAGAATGGAGGTTTTATGCAGAAGGTAGGACAATGATATTCATACAATGTGGCAAGATTTGAAGGAGATATTCTGGGTACCGGATGTTCACATCATATTTAAATACCTATTTTTATTTGAACCTATATTTACAAATAAATTTCAAAATTGATAACCTTATCTATTAGATTCTAGGTATTAATAGAAATGATTTTATTATGAGTCAAAAAGAAAATCAATAAAGGAATTTATCTTAGTAGATCTAACTAGATATTAAAG
This sequence comes from Smutsia gigantea, assembly GCA_032199065.1. Lineage (NCBI taxonomy): Eukaryota > Metazoa > Chordata > Mammalia > Pholidota > Manidae > Smutsia > Smutsia gigantea. Next base: position 30,986 of record JAVSCE010007030.1, read on the forward strand.
GCATTTAGAGTATGTTCTGAAGGATTTATATATATCCTAATCTCCATGAAAAAAGAAGAACAAAGATATTTAAATAAAATGGCATTGTAGCTGATGCATTTATTTTCCCTAAAATATCTGAGTAATTAGTTAAATTTCCTGCTTTGTCAATGTGTCAATGGACATCTGGTTTAGGCTATAAAAATAACATTAATTGGATGTGCATAATAGTTCTTTTAGCCACCCAATGAGATTGAAATTCACATTTTTGTTATCTGAAATTATTTCTAGCAAACTATTTAATAATCAACTGAATTTATTTTATGGAAAATGAAAAAGTTGATTTGATATGAAGACTATAACTACCAAATTAAGCTAAATCATTTCTATCATCATGTATGTTTAGCACTTTCAAAAATGTTTAAGTTTGGGATTAATAAGCATCTAGAAGTATGATTAGATACAACCATTTAGTTGGTGAAAAAGAATGTTATAAAAGAGTAACAAAAAAAAGCTGGAACAATTTGAGACATAAAAGTATGCACATTATAACACTAGGTAAAAATAAATATCCATGATTCTATACTGATATAAAGAAATAATTTGGTAACTCCACAAATGCATGCAAATACACAAACGTCTCTGTGTAAAACTCCAATTAATTTATGTAGATAATTCACCATCAAGGAGATAAAGCATAAGTACCCACTGCATAAATGTTGGCTGGGCATAGAGACTTCCTTCCAAAAGGTACAGTATGGAAAAAGAGAAAATATAATGCAGTATATGGAAAGCCTAATAAACAATCTCATCCACGTAAACAAGCCAGCAGCATTAGTGAGAAGTAACACACGTAGTAAGAGCCTTCTACGTGATGGGAAGAAATAATACATTACATTTCTGGTTTTCCTCTCTAAAACCATAAGTCCACTATAATCATGAAAAAAACATCCAAGAAATCCTATTTGAAGGTCATTCTACAAAATACCTCACAAATTCTGATGAAACATTTTTATCAGAGATTAGAAATAAAAGTGTCCTCCTTACCCTAGTGTCATTAATTTTCAAAATATAACTTGAAAAAACACTCAGAGGATAGGATTGGTTTGTCAAAATTCTCATTGTGAAATTAATTACAAAAGGAAATAATGGTAAAAATGGGAAAGTCTCATAATTTGATAATAGTCAATAATAATTAAAAATTATCTGAGACCTCTGAATATTATTGTACAGAAATTCATGCAATGTTATTTAAGAAGGGATTTAAATCTCTATATACAGTGTTAAAGATATATGCATATACACACACATACATGTGTGGAGAAAATAAGCATTTAGTTAAATATTATGAACCTTTAAAAATAAGGTTGTCTAAAACCTTGAGATTTTAAGACTATGTAATGTAGTGAAGATACCTATCTGTATCTATCATCTATCTATCTATCTAATCTATCCAATCTATATCTGACTATAGAATCATTAACAAAATGAATCATTGTAATATGGCATCTTTATAAATCAACTTTATTTTTGGAACAAGTTTAGATTATAGAAAAGGTGTGAGACATGTGATTGGTAGGAAAGCCAGGTGATGACAGAGGCAGAGATTGTACTGATGCATTTAGGAGCCAGTAATGCCAAGCATTTTGGGCAACACATGATGCTAGAAGAGATAAGACGCATAACTCCACTATAGGCTTCAGAAGCAGCATGGCCCTGCCAACATTGAATTAGGATTTCTATTCTCCAGTGAGACAGGAAATATGTATTGTCTTAGGTGACCCAGTGTATGTACATTGTTGTGACAACATTAGGAAGCCAATCCATGTGGCGCCATAGCTTCCAGGCTCTCTCCACTGATAGAACGAGGAAATGTGTGTACATTATACCATGTGCACACGTGCATGTGTGTGGGCATGCACACACACACACCCACAAATTTCTATAGGTTCCCATCTATACCTACATTAAGCTACATGTGAGTCCACACTGATGTTTCCCACTCTGCCTGCCACTTCCCTGGTCATTCTAGCAGCCTCTCCTTGTTCATCTCTAACCTCCCACTCCAACAGTGAGAAACCCGGCTCCTGCTATCTGCAATCCATTACTTCATTGTTCAGCCCAATACTCAGGTAAAGAGGTATCACAGTTGTTAACCCATTCTCCCAGCGAAATTCATTAGCAGCTGGTATAGAGTGCTTATGTACAATTCATCTTCTCAGTAGTTTTTACAGACACTGCTCCTGTCCAGAGACTCCGGTCAACATCTCACTCTCATACCCTTAAGTATTTTTTTTCATAGTTACACATTTGTTATATAGTTGGATTGTTTGCTACATTCCTTATTCTATATCAATATTCTTCTGATCTTCTAAGATTTTTTAATTGCATATGTTGAGGTTCACTGTGCTGTGAAAGTCAATTTTTGGCAAGTTTCAGCAATTCCAATTTTGGCAAATGCACAGTGTCATGTATTCACAAATAGGGTATTACACACGATAGTTCCCCAAACTAATGTCTCTTTTTGAATCCTTGTCCCCAAGCTCTATGAAAACATGAGTATTTTATCTTACTTATGGCAAACATTTTAGTTTCAAAATAATCCATCTGAAAAAATTGGTGTTTAATCTCATGTTTACACTAGTATTTCCTTTATTCTTCATGCAATGATATATTTAATAAAATATCATTATTATAAAGGCAAATATGTTATGAATTTCATTTATTTGTGAAATCTAAAAACAAAACAAAAAAAGGGAACAAAAGGGCAGTAGACTCATAGATACTGAGAGTGACTAGTGGTTACCATGGAGCAGGAGTTGGGGTGGATGGACGTGGAGGGTGAAGGGGATAAAGGGGCACAAAAATTCTCAATCATAAAATAAATTGGTCACAGGGATGATAGTATGGCATGGAGAATACAGCTAATGATTCTGTAACATCTTCCTATTTTGACAGATACTAACTACACTAGTGGGGGTGAGGATTTAATAATACAGTTAAATGTTAGCCACTGTACTGTATACTTGAAACCAATTTAGGTTGTATATCAATGAAACATCAAAAAAAAAAAAAAGCAGAGCATAGTTTTTATGCTTGCGTTCTTAGAAATGAAAGAAAGCCAGCAGACCTGGAAGTTCTAAATGTTTGATGTCCACCATTGCAGGGATTTGGTACATGGAAGTAGAACCAGAGGACCTCTTCTACCTTTTCAATGTCATTATTCATTTAATTAATATTTATCCATTCATATTTGACTACATAATTATATTTTGATGACTAAGTTCTGTGCTCATACTTTACCAATGGCCATTGACCAAACAAACCACTTTCTCCTTAGGCATGATTGTACATGGGCCATTACCATATTTTTATGTAAAGCAATGTCACCTCAATTTCATTATATGTGACTATACATGAGAAAATTTTCTTGGAAGTTCTGAAAAAGATTTTTAGAAAAAAAAGGTTTTGCATGTAATGCATAATCTTAAAGAAATGAGTAAACTTTTACGAGCTTCCTTTTACTCTGTTCAGGTAGAGAATCGGTGGGTATCTGCCACCCACTGGAGCATGGTGCCCTGACGTGTGATACCAGTGGGTTTCACACTGGAGTCCACGTGTACGATACAGAGAGGGCTTTCTGTGTATTTTTATTCTACAGGGAAAGGCAAAAAAAACAAGTGAGTCCACAGATAAAAGAATCGCAGCATGAACAAGGCAAGCTCTGCTTGCCATGTGTGATGAGAAATCATCTCGCTATTGACTTCCCTTGGCTGTGTTTACGTTAAAGCAGCAAACTGATGTAGCTTTTTAAAAATGCAGTTTAATTACTGTATACCAACTTTAGTACTAACAACAATCTCTCCTCTCACAATACCTTAGATAGCTCTTGTTCCTTAAAAGAAAAAGATAATATAAGTATAGATTTATAAATTTATTTTTTGGTCTTTTGTTTAAGAAAAATCACTTTGATATACAGTTAATTATATTTCCATTTTTATTAAAAATATAATAAAGTAATTCTTAATATTGATGTGCATAAGTATCAATTTTCTAAAAATACAGATCTCTGGAAATGCCTAGACCTATTGAAACAATCTTCATATGTAGCCCTACATAAGAATTGACTTTTTAACATGTTTCATAAATGCCTCTAGTGTGCAGAGATGTCTTCCATCTATATGATTACCTTCCAGGTAAAAAGCCAGTGTGGTCTCCTAAGATATTATCAATTAAATGACAAAATTATAATTAATGAAGACTTAAAGATGCAGAGTGCCTAAATATAGTAACAAGACAAATACATTCACTCAAAGTCCCTTGGTGTGTCATAGTTCTGACACACCTTCACTGTGCAAATCAATATTGTACTTGTTTCTTCAGCAATGCTTCAAATAAATTGCTTTGTGACTTTTTATTAATGCTATGCCTGAAAGTACACAGCTAAAGGAAGCTTTTCTAAGCCAACAGGAACCAAAAAAGTGATATGTGATTATTTATTTCTTCTTTTATCAATCATGAACTTATAACATCACTGTAATGCAGAGCAAGTTGTTGTAATTTTGAGAACGGTTATTCTTCCCTACAACTTTACTAAGTGTACAACTATGAGGGATATGCTGGAAGAGCTAAAATGGCATAGGGTAGAGCTATTCCTGCACAGTGTTTACTCTGCTGCACCCCTGGTATGTGATGTAAGACACATCCTTTGAACTTCCAGAGTGTCATGTTTTCCCCATGTAAACTTGGATGATAAATCATACTGTAGAGAAAGATAAAGCTCATTTTCTGGTGTTTACACAGGTCTCTAATTAGCAAGAACTCAGTAAATATTAGCCTCTGACATAATTAGTATTTATAGATTGATTGGAAATGTAATTACATATATGCCATCGAGAGACAGGGTGTGATACTGAGTACTACAGAAAGATATGAGAAGTTATTATGTAAATCAAAAGAAAATCTACAATGGTGAGGAGTGTGTTGTGGGAAAAGCCTGGATATTTTCATCAAGCCAAAAACAAAAAGGAATTCAAGAATACAAGGTACAGGCTAAAACCTCACAGAATCAAGAGAAAACAATTAAAGCAATATATTTCTAATTCCATGGATGGAAAATGTCTATATTCCACAAAGTTTAGAATACTGGAAATAATGTAATAATAATGAATGAAAAGAGTGGTTAAAGTGATGGTGAATTTTGAGGATTAGAACTTGAAAGAAAATAGTAATAACCACAGGAGAATACTCTACATAAAAGATTATTAATAAATAACTATACTTATGCTATAATAATTGCAGACATACAGAAAAATCATTGCATGAATTATATTAGATCTCCATCTTCCCATAACACCTATATAGTTACTGCTGTTAACTACATTGTGGGTTTATGGAAAACATTGTCTTATGGCAAGAGGATGGATATGAAAAAATACATTGTCATTTTTTTAACAATGTAATTTTTGATTTCATTAGACTGGTTGAGACAAATGCCTAAAGCCCTCCACTGTATTCAGAATGAAAAGAAGTAACATTTCAGTCTCAAAATTCTTTGAGGCTTTGTATTGGTCACCACCATATGATTTACCTCAGTGAATATTCTAGGTGCACTTAAAAGGAATACATATTGTTTTGTTTGGGTGTGGTTTTCTGTCAGTCAGGAAAATTTGATTTTAAGTGTTAGTTATGTCTTCTATAACCTTACAGATCATCTGTCTTCTTATCATTCACTGAGAGAATACTGTTAAAATATTGGACTGGGGTTGTGGATTTATCTATTTCTCTCTTACTACTACTAGGTTTTTGCCTCATGATTTTTGGTGCCCTGTCACCTGTTACATATACGTTTAAGATTGTTATGTATTCATAGGACATTGCTAATTTAATTATCATACAGTCTCTTTATCTGTTACAATGGTCTTTGTCTTAAAATCTTCTTTTTCTAATATTATTATAGCCACACCAGGTTCCCTGTGATTACTGTGCTCACAGTATTTCTATTTTTCCCCTGGTTCTTTTAAAACATATTTTCTTATTTCAGGTTGCTCTAACTGACAGGATATAGTTTGTCTTTGTTCCTCTATTCAGGCTAAAAAACATTGTCTTTCAATGCAAGTGATCTTTTAATTTATGCTCAACATCTGAAACATAGTGGGTTATGATTTCTACTGACCACTGGTTTAGCATGAATTGCATTTTTAAAATGTACATGTCTAATGGTGTTAGACTTAATACTAGGCAACCCAAATTATATTTTGTAGATAATCCACACTGTGTTTCATCCTCAATGAGAGATGATACTTGTTCTTCAGGAATTCAATTACTGTCTGAACAATTTGAAAGTTGTAAATGGGCAGGGTAGATCTACAGCTGCTCTAGCTCTAAGTTTGGAAAAGACATAATGTCAGACCATGTCAGCCCTGCAGGTCTTGACAGGGCTTCTCTTTAAGCTTTGTGAGGATGGGTCTAGGGTGGGTCTACTTTAATTTGCACTGAGCACTGAAGAATGATGGAGTTTTTTTGAAGAATAGCATTTGGAGATTGAATTTGAAGTTGAATCTTTTTTTTTGGAACATTATTATAACTTAAAGTGACTAGAGAGAATACATTTATTCTGATTTGAGTATTTTGCAGAGTTCTGTAAACTGGACAAAATAAGCCTGCACTATTGCTCCAGAGAAATGAACTGACAGTTTTTTATTACCTATGTTATTTGAGATATTTGAAGAAAGAGAAAGAGAGAAAATTTTGGACAACTTATTTTCAAGCAGATTCTGACACCTTTCCAAAATTTAAAATGTTTCTCATGAGATTGAGAGAGATTATTAGGTATGTGAGTTTTTTACATTGTGTAATGAAATGTGTCAGCAATGAACTGTGTCCACATATGAGTGATCTCCATAATTCCCTGAACCAGTGTTACATAAATGGGCAAAGCTTACTCAATGCTTCGAAACCATGTATGGGGAAAGGATCCATTTACTGACGTGGTGCCAGCTTCCCCTTTGCCACTGGTTTTTAAAAACACAACCAATTTTTATTTTGAATGTAGAACCATAAAAGAATACTCAAAATTACCAGAAAAGTATAATATTATTCCTTCCCTTTAAAAACCACACGTCTGTATAAAGCTGCATTTTTCTTCATATACTTCTACTAAACAATACATCAAATCCGCCTGAATAAAGAAGGCAGGCGTGAGAATCCAGTGGATTTACATGATGCTAGATTTAATTCAGTTGCAAACATGTAAAACAATACTACTCTTTTCATTACATTTTGTTTTGAAAACAGTTATTTTCATATATGGTTTATATTTCTATTTAATTAATTGTTATTGTTATTTTAAATGGTCTAATAAGTAAATATTTTGAATTTCTCATTTTTTATTTTGAATACGGCAACTATTTACGTCTCAGGTGTATGCTGACGTGTTAATGACACACTAATGAGCATCTCTCCAGGAGGAAAACCAGCACGCACTGACAGGGTGCTTCACCAGCTCTGCTCAATTTCAGATATCCTCACCCTGCCCTGATCTCTGTACTAGGTGTCATCTGGTAAGGCCTAGGAGGTTGTACCCTGTTCATTTAGAACCAGCCACGAATTTACGGAAAAATCCCCTCACCCAGCTTCCTTTACGGCACAACGGACTCTTCTCCAGTGACCACCTCGTGGACTCCTGCTGCTTCAGCTGACCCAGACTTGGATCTTTGCCTCTCCAGCTCAGCAAGATTCCTATGCTCTGTTCATATTCCAGTTTTCTGTTCTCTCTTCATTCCGGGTACGAAATGGTTCCGAGGCAGAGAACTGAGTGAAATTCTTCCAGTACTGCTGACATGTGCTATTATTACCCACTGGCTAAAATCCATTACATCATCTATTTTGCCCAGTTTTATAGTTGATTTTGGTGAGAGCAATCATGTGATATATCTAGTAGAAGCCAAAGCTTTTTCATTTAAAATTTTATTCCTGTTGTACAGCCTCATTCATTTTGAGAATCTGTTATCAAGTAATGCATGTATATATGTCTGAATAAACACATAGCTAAACAAACAAGACAATAAAGAGCCCAAATTTAGTAATGAAATAGTTTCTCAGGTCTGAAATTATAATACTCTAACTACAAAGGAGAAATTGGGGGGTGGGGGTCAAAGTTGCTTTTTGTGCTTTGTTATTAATTGAGGTAATAATTTACACACATTAACATTCACTGTTAATGTCTGCTTTCCATGAGACTGTAACAAAGTCATACAGCCACATAACCACCAACATAGTCAGGACACGGGACACCTCACAACACCTTACCTTCTGCTCCTGTGTACTCATTGCCTCTCTGTCCTCAGGTCCTGGCAAACACTTATCTATATTCTCTCCATACAGTTTTGCCCTTTCCAAAATATAACATAAATAGAATCACACAGTCTTTGGTCATATTAATCTGCATTTATACTGAGTGTATTACATCTGGTGTTTACCTATGTTGTTTTATCAGTAGCCTGACCTGATGGCATTTGCATATTGGTGAGTAGTATTCCACAGCTAATGTGTCTACTCGGAGGTGGTGGGGGGAGGGGGTATTTGTGTTGCTTCTATCTTGGGGACATTATATATGGAGAGCTAAAAAGTAAAACTTCAGATTTGGTGTGTGAACATATGTTTTAACATCCCTTGGGTAAATGTCTAAGACTGAGATTGCTGAGTGACTTGGAAATGAGCATCTCTCCAGGAGGTAAACCAGCACGCACTGACAGGGTGCTTCACCAGTATATATTCAAATATGTAAGAAACTTCCAAACTATTTTCAAATTGGCTGTATCACTTGGCATTCCCAGCAGCCTATCTTAAGAGTTTAGTTGCCCCACATAGCTTCAGCACTTTCATTATCAGATTTTTAATTTTAGGTATTCAATATGTGTGAAGTGGTGTCTGGCTCTAGTTTTAATTAGCATTAATGATGTTGAGAATACTTCATATGATTATTGGCCTTTTCTCTGCCTTCTTTGGAAATAAATCTGTTCAGACTATTTGCCAATTTTAAGTGTGTTATTATCTCTGTAATTACTGAGTTCTAAAAATATTTGATATATCCTGATTACAAGTAATAGATGTATGTTTGCAAATATTTCTTCCAGTCTTTTTTATTTTTGTGGCATTAGTTATAATGTCTTCTTTTTAATTTTTTGAACCTTTTTCTTAGTTAATTCAGCTAAGAGTTTGTTAATTTTGTTTATACTTTTAAAAAGTAATTTTAGTTTAGTTGATTTCTTTTGTTATAGTTTTCTATTCTCTATTTATTTTTGCTCTCATCTTTATTATTCCTGCCTTCTGTTAACTTTGGTCTTTGAACTTCTACTTCCTGAAGATTAGGTTTAAGATTTTTAGGATCTTTCTTCTTTTTTATTGTATGCATTTACCACTATAAACTTCCCTCTTAACACTGCTTTTGCTTCATCTTATGAATTTTGGAATCTTGTTTTGTTTTGCTGTCTCAAGATATTTCCTAATTTCTCTTTTGCTTTCTTCTTTGACCCATCAGTCGTTCACAAATACATATATTTCCACATACTTGTGAATTTTTTCAGTTTTCCTTCTGTTGCTCATCTCTTGGCTTCATTCCATTAAGGTCAGAGAGATATTTTGTACGGTTTCAGTCTTTCTAAATTTGTTAAGACTTGTTTAGTAACCTATCATATGAATTAGCCTGGATAATCTATGTGTACTTGAGAGGAATGTGCATTCTGCTGCTTGACCTTCAGAGACTACTATGAAAAGTTTTACACTAACACCTGAATAAAGTAGAATAAATGAATAAATTCCTAGACACATACAATCTATCAAGACTGAATCATGAAGAAACAGAAACAAAAAATCTAATTAACAAATAAGGAGAATGAATCAGTAGTCAAAACCCTCCCAACAAGAAAATGCCAGGACCAGATGGCATCATGGTAAACTGTACCAAACATGTAAAGAGGAATTAACACTAACCCCTCACTTCTTTGGTACATCTTATTTGGAAGAGCATTTTCTGCCCCTTTCACACAATAATATTTTAATGATGTTGGCATAATATTCTGTATATAGAAATGTATTTAGCACTTCTAAATGGTTAAGGTATTTATTAAAATCTTTAACATATCTCCAACCACAGTGGGTCTTTATTTGTGTCTTGGAAGTAACATGGTTTGCTTCCTCCCTCCTTCCTTTTCCAGGGATTCAAACTCTTTATTCTAAAGGGAGGGAAATCTGGAAAGGGATGTATGTTCTATGTTTTTTTTCTTGTAGCTGTGGCTGATGGCCTTCTCCAGGCTTGTAATGCTGAGGGAGGAGTTTCAGTCTCCTGCCCATCCTCCAATCTTTCCTAGGAATGTGTTCCCCTAATGTGGAAAAGAGCTCATGATTGTATATAAACTCCCTTTGTGCCTGCAGATTCCAGGGGTTCTAGCTTCTCAAACTGCACCACACTTAATCTTTAGCAATTTGTTTAAAAAACTTGATCAATAAATATAAATTAATTTAAAAAGGCATGTAAAACAATGTTAATAGGAATTAAGGACCAAAAATGGAGGTATACTATGTTCATAGACTGGAAGTCTTGATATCATTAGGATGCCATTTATTATTAGTTTATATTATTGATTCAATACTATTCTTATTGAATACCAGCAGATTTATACATAAAATTTGGCAAAATAATTCTAAAGCTCATTTGGGAATATATTATGCATATTATAGAAGGACCCGTTTTGAAACGTATGAGTAAGGTTGGAGATAAATTTTCAGAACTTATAGAAATAGACCCAAACATATACTATTTCTTGGTTTTCAGAAAAATGATCCATGCATTATAATTGGAAACTGAATATCATTTCAAAATATGGTAGAGAAACAAAATTATATCTATATAAAAAAGAACCTCTATTTCCATCATAAGAAATCAAATCAATTGGAGGAGGAGCATAAGCCTAAATATAAAAACTAAAACTCTGACTTTCAGAGAAAAATATAGAATATTTCAAAACTCTTGAAGTAGTCAAGTATTTCTTAATCAAGACAGAAGATACTGAGAGTAAAAAATAAAAGATGGAATTTTATCAAAATTTATACTTCTGCTTATCTGAGGCACTGCAAACTAGGATTTGTGCCCCAAACATATAAAGAGCCTTTACAAATCAGTAAATAAGAGGCAAATAACCTAATCTGAAAAAAAGAGCTAGAGACTTGAACAGGTGTTTCAGGGTGAGGCTAATCAAATGGCATCAAATTTACTTATCAGGGAAATGTAAATTATAAACACAAGGAATTTACTTTGCATCCACCAGAATGGCTACAATTGCAAGTGTTGGAAGGGATAAGAAGCAACTGGAACTCTCATTGACTGTAGGAACTGAAATGGTATGTACCATGTTCAGAAAACCACTTAGGATTTGTTAATGTTTTTTATGTATGTCCCTTGTATGTCTCACTCCTACTCCTAAGTACTATAAGCAAGGGAATTTATTTCCAAAGTAATTGCACAGAAATATTCCTAGCAGCTGTATTAGTAGATAAAAACCAGAAAAATCCATAGATAAATACTTTATATATTCATAATATAATCTAAAATGTTTTATAGTTAAACTTCAGGGAAGTACAGATAAATGCATTTTTTTTGTTATATAACTGTTGTAAAACAGTGGATTTGATAAAAAGCATGAATAATAGTGATTCAAACACACCCTGAACTATAATGGCAAGACTGTTGATGTGGAAAAGTAATACTCACGAACTGTGAACATTTGCTATGGTTGGATAGAAGAAATAAGACCATTTTTGGCTTAGTTGAAGAAACAGGATTCTATATTTGCTAGAAAAGGACAACGGGTTTGGCAAAGAATTTGGCAAAAGGATTCGATTTAACCAGTTCAGGAAAACAAATTTGAGTTTATAACAAAAACTAGTATAAACAATATGCAAAGTGTGAGATTCGATAAAGTGGTCTTACAGAGCTGTGTATGAAGTTGTTTATATATAAGTGGAACTCTTTGGAATTAGTCCTGAGATCCTGTGCATAGCAAGTAATGAGGGATATTCATTACAAATAAGTCTTACATCTTTTTATTTAATTAAACAGCTATCATACTCATACTTATTTAAGTCTATTATATTTTGAAATATAGGTCAGCTTCCTCCGTCACTGACATACAAATGATAGAAAACTATTCAAATGCACTTTCAAGTCTGAAGAAATTTATATGGTAATTTATGATTTATTATCCAAAAAAGTATATATAAGGTATGTATCCTATTACCAGGTAGCAACCACTACTTTACAACTAATTTCAGAAGACTGTCAATAGTGTATCCACTCTGAAAACTGGTTACATGAGAGACAGGAAGGGCTTTCGGAACACCATGAAAAAAAGACTTGTCATTCCTGTGCCTAAAAATCTACAATGTATCCTTGCCAAAACCCTGATAGATCTGAGCCATGACTTCACTTTTATTTGCCAGGTTTTTTATTCCATTTTGTAAGCACTTCATCTTTTGGTTTATATTCCAGAGTCTTCTGTTGTTTTTATTATTTCTTCTGCTTGCCTATCTTAATCTTACTTTTTCATTTTGCTATGTTCTCATCTAATTTTTCTCATCTTTCCTCCATCCGTTTTCGAATCAGTACAATGTTATCCATATGTAAATGCTAAATTGAAGAAAGGAAATTGACTTGACTATAGTTCTGATTAATGTGCATACACACACATGCAGTATTTTAAAAATCTGCAAGAAATACAAATATTATTCTTGGAAAATAATGCCCTTTACAATCCTCTTCACCCAAAACAAGATTATATGGTGAAGATAAAAGGATGATTGCCAACAAAGAGAGGGAAATAAGTAAATAGAGCATCTGGCAGTGCTTTTTTTTGTTCAGTTTTCTTAAATAAAAATGACTGAATTTTCCACCACTTTCTTCATTAACTGTGACCCTTTTTACTGAGTAGAATAACAAATACTTCAAGAACTATTGTCTTTGGATAAAAGGCAAAGATTAAAAAACAAATAACAAAAACCAGACTAGATTTCCTGTTCAGATAATTCTAGAAACTTCATTGAAGTACCAGATGTCTGCAATATATTCATTAGTGTCTATCAATCAGATATTTCACCTTAATATATATATTTTGGTTGAAATATTTGGATTTGGTCAAAATACTTAGGATTGAATTGTTGGTTCACATATTTAATCTTTTGAGGAACTGTCAGAATATTTTCCAAGCAACTGCACCTTTTACATTGCCACAGTGAATTAAGTGTTCCAATTTCTCCACGCCCATGGCAATACTTGATATTACCTATCTTTTGATTATAGACTTGCTAGTTGGTTTGAAGTGGTATCTAATTTTGATTTTTGTCTTTCTCTGATGGCCAATGTTTACTATCCTTTCATGTGCTTATGAGGCGTGGGTGTAAACGCTCATTATCCTCCCTGTGAAGTACTGTGGTTCTGCCTCTGCCCTGTGAATTGCAGTTGTGGAGGGAGGAAACTCCATCTCTCAGACATATTTGTCAGGAAATGTGCCTCTGCAATTTGAAGCTAGGACTAAGAAATACTGGTGGACTGCCCTTCCATGGGACAGGGTGCACCGTGATGGGCAGCTGAACAGAGCAGCAGCCCCATCTTACTGGTCACATCTGCCCAGGGGGAATTCCTTCAAATGGACATGAATGGGGCAAAGTGCTAAAGTGCCAGACTCTCACTATTCCTACTAAGATTTACAAGATTTTCTTGGAAAAAATATTTTTCTTGTGTTGTATGCCTTTAGGACAATTTCCAGAGACTTCTTTTAAATAATAATACTTTCACCAGTTGTGGATGTTTCACTTGGGAATGGGTTGATGGGGCTGTGTAGAAGTGGAGCCTCCAGATGTGACCCTAATTCTAAGTAAAATGAGGTGCACTTAGAGGGCTCTTAGTACTGGAATGTTATGACATGACATATTTTCTAAAAGGCTCATTCTATATACTATATTGAGAATAGACTATAAGAGTCAGGAGGAAAGAAGAATAATTTGGGGGTAATTCTAGTAGAAGATGCATATGAAATGGATACTTATCTAGGAGATAAAATCAATAGGAATTATTGGTTGCTTGTATATGGAGTCTACAGGAGCAGGAAGTACATAACATAGTTACAAAATGGTCAAACCTTGTCATTCTGGGTCCATGATTAAGTATGTGGAGAAGGGTCCATAATAGACACATACAGTGAGTAGGAGGAACACTGCTGTTGTGTTCATCCACTGAACTTTCAGTTTTCTGGTTTATTTTTTAATGTGGCATAACTAAGCCTAGTCTAGCCAGTAGAGCTGTTGTTTTTGATGTGCCTATTTGGTAGGTAAAGGGATATAATTTCTTTATTATTTAAAATACCAGGCATCTATGGTTAAGTAGGAAGTCATGGTAGGTAGAAGTCTATGATGTTCCCCAGTATTTGCACCCCCTACTGTTATTCTGCATATAATCACCTCCTATGTGAGTGGAACTCTCTGCTGTAATTAGTTATATACCAGTTTTATACTCACTGATGTTGTTAGTTATATACCAGATGGGAAGGATTATTTTAGATGAAATTAGCACTCCAAATAAGTTGGTTTTGAGTTAACCCAAAGGATATTACCCTGAGTGGTCCTGACCTAGTCGGGTGAAGCTTTCAAAGAGGAACTGGGCCCTTCCTGAGGAAAGAGACACTCTCCTTCTGACCTTGTACAGTCACGGAAAGTGTGGTGGTCCTTAGGAGCTAAGGGCCTCAGTCCTACAACCACAGAGACATGAGTTCTGCCAGAGGCAAGTGGTCTCACAATTTACATTAAATGGCAACCATTTCATATAAGATTTAAATGGGTTTTCATCATACTTGTCTGGTGACACTGGAAAAATAGGAGATGACATCAAGCACAGAATTTTTAGGAGACAGAAATTTAGCCTAGAAATAGTCATACTAATTTTGTTATTGGCCAAATGCTTGTTGCCTCAATTTTCTATTAATAATCCAGTCGGTGCCCCTTTATTTAGACTAATTAGGCTTAACTCATATACAGTTAGATATTTTTCATATGTCTACCTAGAATTGGATGCTATGTAATTTATTTGATAGATTTTCTCATAATGGAAATGAATCCAATTTAGTATATTGTAGTTTTCTAAATACTAAAACACATCACTGATCCTTAATTTGAAAAGCATGTGGTCTTAATTAACAGTGCATTGGAGATGACTTGAATATTAAGTTCAATGAATTGTATAATATGTTAACTAAGGAATAAACAAAACAAATATTTGAGCAAACTGAAATTTTAGTATGACACACCCTCTATTAAATTGTAATTTCTCACTTGCTGGTACTCCACGGGGCACTACATAATATCTTCAAAGATAATTCCTCTGTAATATTTCAAGCTGCATGATAAAATTACTTTACATTATCTAAGTTAATAAAATCATTTAAAAAGATATGCATTTTGTTTTAAACTTTAACTCTGCAGTTGGTTAGTGTCATCAGAGGAAAATAAATTAAAATATGTTTCCCCTAAAATCCATGTTATTCCATTAGGGTAAATTATATTGACTTATTTATGTAATTTCATTTTTCAGAAACTTTGAATTAGTCAAGCAGTAGTTAAAAACAATTGATTTCAGTAGTGTATGTATTTATAAAAATCACTAGTTTTGATTTTTTGTCATTTCATCAAGAAATTAGGGGATTTGCCCTCTAAGACCTTCAATTTTTTCAAAGCAAGAGGAGAGATGAACCCATTCTCCTAGGATAATTGTTAGGTAAAATGATGTGTGTAAAGCGGTGAATAGACAATGAACTTATGAGCATTTTCAACCCCCTGACGCCATATTTTTCTCTTTGCCTTTCCTCCTTTCCTTCTCCTTTCTTGTTCAAGTCAGGAGGACAGGGTACCATGATGTGGAAGATGCAAAGACACACCTGGCTCAAATCTTATTATTAGTAGAGTTTCACTGTATCAGAATATTAGGAATTTTGTACGAATCCCATAAAAAGGTGCCCTACATTTCTAAAGGTCAATATTAAATTAATGACCATTTTGAAAATTATTTTATGACAAAAATAGTTATCACATAGGACTAATAATTGAGGAAGCATAGATTATTTTGTAAATTGTTATAAAACGGTGTGTGTCTTCCCATTGATAGTATAACAACTGAAATTAGCCCAGGCAGAATAAGAAGATTGCATTTATTTTTATACATCCAGTAGGGAATTGGGGAATGTTTATACATTAATTCCTTGGGGCAGAGAACATAACTGTAGTTAATATCTTTCATGAATTTAAACAATTGGAATATAACAAGTAACAGGTTGTTTAAAACAGTTAGATTAGCTAAACCAGCATCTCAGAAATATTTGGACTGCCCATATTCACCTGAGAATTCACTCTGTCAGTGCACTACTATCAACCCTATCAAACACTAACTGTGAGAAAAATAATGGAATATGTTTAAAGAATATGTAATACACTTCTTCCTCATTAATGTTCTAGTCTTAGTTTAATATGCAAAGGAAACCAAAATGTTCTATATTCTGGATATGTTATTGCTTTCCCAGTAAATAAATAAACAAAAACATTTAAAAACCTGCATTTACGTCAGAGTTGGTTATGTATGTCATTCATTTCCAACAGCTTCAAGGAAGTGGCACTTATTAAGTAGTAATGCCTGAAGGAAAACAAATGTTAGAAAGCATTGACAGAACCCTACTGATAGTTCCTAATGTGAATACCTAGCTTCATTTGTAGATAAAAGTTTGGAAGTAGGTGGATTTCAAAATGCTACTGTAGCAATTCAAGGAAAACAATGTTTTTCTCTAATTGGATAGTGATTCTGAGAAAATGATAGCAGAGAATGCGTTGATCACTGAATAGTCTAAGAAAGAAAGAATAGGATAATCTCTGGACTCGGTTTATTGTTAGAACAATGCTCGGTCACTTTTTATATACTAAAATAGGTAAAAAAGATAAATACTTTAGGCAAAAAGCACTGGGAGTGATGGGTGGTACAGGAGGTTCAAACCCCTGTATTGCTTCAACCAGACACTGCCTCCTGCCCTATGACACCCCTATGTGTTCTTGGGTCATCCGTGCTCACACAATGGGTATGAATCAGTCACTCACCATCGAAGAGCACAAAACTGATCCTCCTCCTCCCCCTTTTCTCCTCGTTCTTCCTCTTCTGTAAACAAAGCAACCTCTCTTACCCCTGCGGGCTCGGGAGCCTGGAGTCTTGATCAAGAGCCACTTTGCCTGGAGCCTACGTCTCTTTCTGACCTCCCGTCCCAACACCAGAGACCGGCAGGTAAAATCATCTCATACTGTGGTGAAATGCAAAGTAAGAAATTATTTGGCTTAGAGACAGAATTCAGAGGAACAAAATATAACATTTTTTAAAGTTTCAAATGTACATTTAAAAAAGTAAATAAAAAGGAACTGCAGGTGGCAAGAAATTATCATCAGGAAAGGAATAATCTGAGGAAAGTTAAGAACAGCCCAAAATGAATGTAGATTAATTATAGATATTGTTCACTTAAATAAAATGTATCAAATTTTGTAAGAGAAAACTACTAGATATAGAAAGGAATAGGGACAAAAGATAATCGTGAGAGAATATAACAAAATATTATAAAATTGGTTTAATAACAAAAGAACAAGAATTATTTAATAAATGAATACTCTCGCTAAGTACTATATAAATTGTACATGTTTCATTAATTTAAATTTTAGTATAACATATTTTAAATATATGATATTAAATTTTTAGATGCAGAATTAAAGAACTCTAGAGTACTTACAAGCTAAGAATAGTCAAACCCAAGGGTAAACTCCCCAAATGATACTTTAAAAAACATTCACCTAGAAGACTTTGGAAAATATAATTTTAAAATGTTAAAAAATAGATAAATATATGATACTAAATATATATTTTATACTGCATATAATAGTTTATATATATGGCAAATAAAAAGTATGTATGTCACATACAAATATATGTACATTTTTCATAAAATATTTTTTTAAAAGTCACTAAAAATCAATAGAAACAGCTCTCAAAACAAATTTTACATGAAGGTATCAATGAACAAGATGTTATAGAACTGTAAGTTATCAGCTGTATTTTTAAGAGCCCTATCATTGTGGATTAAAATATTCTCCTAAATAATGAATTGAATGAGGAGAAAAACAGTTGCATATAATGCAAAGTAAAACAAAACCAAAAGAATATATAGTTATAAAACTGTATTTGGAAAAAAGCATACAGAATCTTAAATGTTTTATTAAAGAAGAACAAATAAAAATTATGGCTAAAAAATCAAACAAAGAACTAAGTTAGAAAATGTGACCTGGATATGGACATAGTGAAAATAAAGGCTAAAATTAATTAGAAAGTAAACAGATGTATTAAAAAATCATCTATTTATTATTTTTTTTATTTTGCTATTATTAATATACAATTACATGAACATTATGGTTACAAGATACCCCCATTGCAGTCACTGTCCATCGGCGTAGAAGGATGTTACAGAATCACTACTTGTCTTCTCTATGTTATATTGCCTTCCCTGTATCCCCCTACCCCACCCCAACCCCTGCTACTTTATGTGTGCTAATTGTAATAGCCTTAAAAAATCATCTATTCTATAAATTGTGGTTAAATGTAAAATTGTACACAAAAAAATGAACTATGAAAGGAAAAAATACTCCATAAAATTTTAAAACTTTTATTCAAGAAATATCATGAAAATGAAAAGGCAATGTAGAATATATAAAGCACAGTTTCTACTTAAATAATAAATCCAAATACCCAATTGTTCAAAAGTGGACAAAACATTTTAAGAAACACATTACCGAAAAGATGTATGAATACAACAAGCCCATGAAAATATATCACATCTCTTTAGTCATAAGATAAATGTAAATTAAATCACATTAGAACACAATTATAAACATGTACTAGAACAGTTAAAATTTATGACCGGAAAAATCAAATGTTTATGTGGATATTCAATAATTATTATCTATTAATACTACTATGGGTAGTACGATTAATATCTCAAATACTACACTTATGGGAAGTATTAATATCTCAGATACTATTTATGTGAATGCAAAATGGTGTAACTGTTCTGGAAAAAGGCACCAATTTCTTATAAGGCTAAAGATACACTTTCCATAAGATCCAGCCATTTCATGCCTAGATAATTACTCAAGAATAATAAAAAAAAAACTATGTTCACACAAAGACATATTTGAAGCTTTATTCATGGTAGACAAAATAAAGGAGGGTAGATAAAAAAGCCAATATATATCATCAATAAGCCAATGGATAAACAAAGAAATGTTTGTTAGAACGGAATATGATTCAGTAATAAAATGAGTCAAATTCTTATAGAACATGGGTTAATCACCACAGCAAGGAAACAAGCGAAACACAATATTCACAACTATAAGAAATTCTAGAAAAAGTAAAATTCTAGAAAACATAAAGTCATAGTGACAGAAAGCACAGGATGAGAGAGGCAAGCTGCAAAGGTGCACAATGGAAATTCGTAAGTTATTGAGATAGTCAATATTATGACTGACAAAATTAATCTACAACTACATCAAAAAGAATAAAATACCTAGGAATAAAACTAACCAAGGAGATGAAACCTACACTCTGAAAACTACAAGACACTAATGAGAGAAACTAAAGAAAACAATGGAAATAAATGTAAATCTATCCCATACTTATGGACAGGAAGGATTAACATTGTCAAAATGGCCATCCCACCCAAAACAATTTACAGATTCAGTGAAATCCCTATTAAAATACCAGTTGGCATTTTTCAATGAACTAGAGCAAATAATCCTAAAATTCTTATGGAATCACAAAAGACCCTGAGTAACCAAAGCAATTCTGAGAAAAAGAACAAACCTGGGGGTATTATGATCCCTGACTTCAAGCTATATTACAAAGCTTTGGTAATAAAAACAGTATAGTATTGGCATGAACAAGTAGGACTATGTCAAACTAAAAAGCTTCTGTACAGCAAAGAACACCATCAACAGAACAAAAAGGCAACCTACAGCATGGGAGAATACATTTGTAAACAATTATCCAATAAGGGGTTAACATCCAAAATATGTAAAGAACTCATTCACCTCAATACCCAGAAACCAAATAACCTGATTAAAAAATGGGCAGAGGATCTGAACAGACATTTTTCCAAAGAAGAAAATGTAAATAGCCCACAGGCACATGAAAAAATACTCCATATTGTTAATTATCAGCCACAATGAGATATAACACATAACAGTAAGATTGGCCACTACCCAAAAGATAAGAAATAACAAGTGTTGGCAAGGATGTTGAGAGAAGGGTACCCTCCTACACTGTTGGTGGGAATGTCAAGTGGTGTAGCCACTGTGAAAGCAGTATGGAGGTTCCTCAAAAAAGTAAAAATAGAAATACCATACCACCCAGTAACTCCACTTCTGGGAATTTACCCAAAGAAAACAAAATTCCTGATTCAAAAATATATATGCACCCCTATGTTCACCACCACTTATTTACAATAGCCAAAATGGAAGCAACCTAAGTGTCCATCAGTAGATGAATGGATAAAGCAGAAGTGGTACATATACATGATAGAATACTATTCAACCATAAAAAAGAAATCCTGCCATTTGCAACAACATGTATGGACCTAGAGGGTATTATGCTAAGTGAAATAAGCCAGGTGGAGAAAGACAAATACCATATAATTTCACTTATTTGTGGAATATAAAAACAAAACAAAATGAGCAGAATAGCAGTAGACTCAGAGACACTTAAAAGTGACTGGTGGTTACCTTGGGGGAGGGGTTGGTAAGGTTGGATGGGGAGAGTGAGAAGGATAAAGAGGTTCAAAAATTCTCAGTCATACTGTAAGTTGATCATGGGGATGGCAGTACATCATGGAGAATACAGCCAGTGATTCTGCAACATCTTCCTTTGTTGACAGATAGTAACTGCACTAGTTGGGGTGAGGATTTAATAATATAGGTAACTGTGGAATCAGTGTGTTGTATACATGAAACCAATCTGAGATTGTATATCAACTATAATTTTTAAAAATTCATCTAGGTGCATATTTTAAATTATTAACTTTTCTTTGATGTGTGTTATTTAAAAATAATAGGGCAAAATAATTCAGACTAAAATACACAGGGTAGCATTTAACATTAGAAAATTAAATGTTCACTTATGTATTTATTATTTCTTATCAACAGGTTAATAGAAAAGCACATTATACTTCACTCACACTCATTTCTTTCTTATCAATACTTTAAAGATTATGATGAGTAACAAACTCCTATCCAGAGAGCTATTCCTATTAAGACCCTAGGCTAACCTCCTATAATCAGAGGACATTTGGATGGCAGAAAAAGAAAATGGTTTAAAAGCCACTTGCCAAACAACTTCCATGTCGCACAACCTACTAGTCCACACTTAACACAGTAAGTGTAGCGTTGACAGTTTTTTAATCACTGTAGTTACAATTGCCTCTCAAGTTTCCTTTCTCCAATTATACTGCCCACACTGACAATACAGCATCATAAAAACTATATAATTGTATGTATAGATATGTGTGTGTGTAAATGTTAAATATAAGTATATATGGTCTGTGTGAGGTGGGGATGGTGAACAGAAAGGCAGACAACTCTCCCCTTACTCTTTATCCATGTGACCCTTTGCGGGCGAAAACATTCTCCAATGTGACCCTGAGGATGCACTCTCACTCAGGAAAGAGAAGGTTGCACAGAGAATCCAACAGACATGCTGAGAAAGGACCTCAATTCCCCCTTTTTAAGTCACATTTTAATGCAAACATCAAACACTTAAAAACTGTTGTTCCACCAAGAAAATCACATGTCAAGAGCAGAAAGAGAAAAGAATTATAATTTATTGTGGAGGAGAGAGCCTTAGACTCATAGGTGACCTTTCTTTTAACAGAGCTATTTAATAAGTCAGTGTGCAGTAACAGGTGATCTTGAACCTGAGTGTGGAGGTAAACAATGGAAAGAGCTGAATTTCTATGCAAAATAAATGCAGGAATATTTTTGCTGTTGGCTCTCAGAAAATAATGTTACTTTGGAGAGCCCGATGGGTTTTAAGGGGTGGTGATATCTAATACTCAGTTTTAGTTAATGCTATTGTTTACCCCTTGAGCTAATCTCCTGTGGGTGATGATGAGAAGGAATTTAAGCTCTACCTTCAAGTAGGTATAAGGCCGAGAGAGGGCAAGAGGCTGACATGAGAAACCCGTGACACTGACAATCAAGGTGAAGACAGAATTCCTTAGCTGGAATCATCCTTAAGAACATGAACCTCCTTGAATAGGGAGACATAATGAAGAGGAAGAGTTTTAGAAGGTTTGAGTTAATATACATTTTTGAAGTACTGTAGTGAATGCATAAAGCAGAGATAACAGTTTTCATGGAACTCTTGGTAACCCTATTTAAGCATCTTTTTAGTAGTAAATAGTCATTAAAGTCGATAAGAGCAACGTCAGTATGACAAAATCATTTACATTTAATATTTAATCAAAAACTTGTTCAACATAATCCCTGAAGAGTACTTTCAGTCAGATAAGTAAAGAATGACTTTTCACTATATAGTGTGGTAGAATCTTGGCAGACTTGTTTGTGAAAATTTCAGAGGAAATGAAAGATCAAATATGTCAACAGAATTATTTGCTATTAGCTTACATTAGAATAAAATATTTTGAGTTTATTTACATCAGAATAAAATATTTCATATTCTAGAATTGCTTTAAACAATTTTCTTGCTATTCTGAAATTTATCCCTACAGTTATAGTATAATTCCAGTTGCAGTATATTTACTGTATCTCTAAACCTAAAACAAATATCAGTCTACGGAACAGTAATGCCTATATATGGATTTGTTTATTGTGATTATCCATATCATTATCATCATATATTCTAAAGTTTTTTTTCCATTTATTTTGAATTTTCCTCAATTTCTGTTTTATTATAAAATTGTTTCTATGCCTGTAAATCAGATGACAGGAGATGAAGAATTCCTCTAATTTAATTACGTGTTAAATAAAATACTTTGATTCTTTTCAGATTTACATCTGAGCACACTTTTTTACTGAACCATTCATGGTGGGAGGTTTTATCACTTAGTGGCAGTGAGTTGCACACTGACAGATTCACTAACTTGATGAACTTAAGCAATCATCTTCACATGTTTAAGTATTCTCTCATATTTTTAACTGGGAATCACAAATCACCCAGTTGCTGCCTTGTGAACAATCTACCTAACTGAATGTACTGTCGTTGTTTTTTATTCACAGTAATCATACAAATTATATCAGGAAATATGGAACGGAGATGATGCACTTTTAGAACTATTAACTGAATCCAAGGATGTTTAAAGAGCAAATACAGATGACATTTTCTGATTATCCCTCTGAGCAAGTTTATAGGACTTGACCAAGGAGACAAATAAATTTTAAATGAAAAGAAGGAAGACTCCTTTTTTAGGACCATTGAAGAAGCAGTGTGCAGAAGCATTGTTAGGTATCTTTAATAGATTCTGTGAAAGGTCAAACACCAACCTGTGCTGTTATTTCAAAAAAATGGACTGTGCTTCATAGAGGATAATTAACCAATAGAGAAACATATGGTATTAGTAGGGGAATTTATTTTAGAAATAAATGCAACAGAATAATTTGAAATGTTATATTCTACTGTGGATAATCAACTATGTTAATTTTGTGGACAGCAAATAAAAATTTTGATATGTGGATATACAAATTATTGAATATTACATTTTCTACCATAAAAGGTAAAGGAAAATATTAATTGCCTACCTTTTATGAGACAATTAAGTGAGTTATTATAAATTTCTAAATTAAAATAAGTTATTGCAGAATGGGGATCCTACAGTTACAGTTGGTTTGCTTTGTCTCAACTTGCAATGAGAGGAGCAACATCGTAATTAAATAGCAGCAATTTGAGCCCCAGATTAACAGCTCACAGTGTTATAACATAAGAAGGACATTGGTTAAATGCAAACTCCGTGGTTTTCATTTCTTCCAATAATAAAATAAACAGATTGCTTCTAGCGACGATACTTAATGAAAATTTATAGTCTTATCTGTTGAATAGGGTAAGGGCTATGATTTCCAAATGAAAAAAAAACTTCCAAGATATTGCTTAAATATAATAAAATATTATTTAAAACTACATCATTATGTCCACCATTTAGTTTGCTATGGAATAATGTGAATTACATTCAAGTTTATAGAGCATTAGTATTCTGTGGTTTAAAGTGTTTCAAGGTTATTAGCCACTATAGATTTTTAAAATTCTAATGACTCCTATTATTTCAAAGTTGATTTTTATTTTATGGACTGAAAAATGAAATGTAAACCTAGAGTTAATAGGATTTTAGGAAAAAAATTCAACTATCTGCAATAAACAGATTTATATCCAAAGGAAAAAAAAAGTAAGAAAAACAAAAAATACAAGAATGGAAAATAAAAGGCAAATGAGCCACTTAATAGCACTGGATTTCTATTAAATGTAAAATATTTTAACAATATGGTTGTCTGCATATACTGAATGATAGAGGCATAATATATGTTGGAAAATCCAAAGGAGATCAAAGCACCAGAAATAGGCTGTCGAGGACCATACCTGCAATCTTTCATGGCCAATTCCTGAGAGGTTTTGAGCAGTGCAGAATATCACATCACACCCTGAACCTGAATCTGAGTTTTGAAAAGGTCCCTAAGCGATACATACACACATTCAAAGCTGAGAATCACTGGTCACTATCCATGCATGAGTGGCCAAAAGTTGGTATTTTATGTGTTAGTGAAAATATTCTCAAATAGCTCATCATGACATATTTATCAAACATTATTATTATTATTATCATGGAATTCACAGGAAAAAAAGCAATTCAACTTTGAAAATATAGATGTATAGTTAATGTCAAAAATCCTAATATATTAACTACTATAAAATCATTATTCATCCTTATTTGGGTTTACAATACCATGTGATATGCTCAACATGTTAGTTTAAAAATGTAATTTGCAAATCACTTATAAATGCATGAATTTTTATTGACTTTCAAAGAAAAGAGACATTTTTTATTTTTTATTTTTTCCTGCTCTTTATTTTTTGCTGAAATAACTGTTGTGTGAAAAGGAAGCTGAGAGAAGTAGGCCAGGAAATTTAGGAAGGTTGATACCAAGGAAAGCAAAAGGTAAATGTGGTTATATTACTACACATTAAAAGCCTAATTAAAAAAAATAACTGAATTAAAAAGAAAACTAAATGTAAAAACTTTAAAACAGCAATGTGCTCTAACGTTCCTAAGGAAGTTTTAATGCTTGTATATTTTGGAGTGTGCAATTTCTGAATATGAATAACATGTATTTCATGTTGTGAAACTTTTCTATCAGACAGTTTTAATCCATAATAAATGAAAATCTTATCTGGGAATCCAAAAATGAACCCAATGCATGTAAATAAATGGAAGCATAACCATTTCTGGTGATAGAATAGATGAAATTACCTGTAAGTAAGTTACATATTAATGAAAGATATAAAAAAAGGTTGGTAAAATGACTGATAATATCTTTTCATGGATATTAGCTAATACCATGATTCCCAACTATCTAAGAAAAAGGATTGATTTCTTTTTCTTTTGATTTTTCTCAAAGCAGGGTTCAGATTACATTCTGGCTGCCATTTAAAATTCCCACCACATAATGCATGTTTTCTGTATTATAAATGCTTGGTCTTGGGGAAATAAACTAGGCAGAGGAGTTTATTACACATTTTTCACATAACATGAATATTCACTGTTTTCAATGTCATTGTGACTTGCCTACATCAATATACTTTTATTGCCTTGTTTACTCTTATCTGTTATTAACCTTGCCCATGAACTTGACTTTATAATGGCTGTGAATTTTGCCTTTAAGAATATTTCCTTTCTTTAAACTTAAAAAACATACATTCAATAAACTTAATTTTTAAAAGAAAGTACAGAAGGAGATGGGATTAAAGATGGCGACATGAGAGGTGAGACAGAGGCTTCATCCTAAAACCACAAATAATATGAAAATATAATTAATATGACTAATCCTGAAAGAGCAACAGGAGAGAGGGCGGCACCAAACTGCATACACCTGGAGAAAAGAATAAACCTCACAGAACAGAATACTGTACCAAAGCCATGGCCGTTTGGGAACCAAGCACTTCCCCCACCCCCGCTCACCAGCGGGAGGAAGAGAAACAGAGCAGGGAGGAGTGGAGGCCTGATTTTGTTGAATACCTAACTCTGGAGATCTGATCTGGGAATGCAAACCTACATTTCATGGCGCGTCATGGTGCTCTCATGATTACGGGGTTGGAAAGCTAAGTCAGGCAGAGTACCTGGAGAGACTGAGACTATACCCACTTGTGGAAAGCAGGGATCTATATCTGACTGCTCTGGGACAAAAGAAAGGTGAAGAGTCTGAGAGACTTCCTAACAGCAGGGAGCTGCTAAAGGGGCAAGGATTGTGCAGAGCTTACTGCTCAGGAGAAAGGAAAGGTAGACAAAATTTTCCGGGTGCACTCTGCCAAGCAGGTTAGGAACTTTCTCCATCTTCAGGTGTTCCAGCTCCCTGGCTGGCTACACAGCTTGAAGGACCCCCTCCGTGATACACAGCCTACTGTGCCTTTCATCGGCCAACCCAACATGGCTTGCAAACCGGCAAACCACACCCTGGCATTAGACCAGCCATAAGGAGTCCCCATCTACAGAAACTACAAATGCAAAGTACAGAGGCTTACATCTGTGTGTTCATCCCACTGGTTCTGGCAGTGGAGGCAGGCATAGAAGCCAGGAAGCAGGAAACAGCCCTTTCCTCCCCCCAGGCAACAATAGCGCTCCCCTGCGAACCCTGATATTGCTTCAGGGGCTGAGCACCTCCAGAGAGTAGAGTTTCTGGGAACTAGAGGGTGCCATATACAAACAGGAAACACCAAAGACCTGATTCAAAGTAAAATTATCAATACAACCTCTGAGAAAGATTCAAATGAAATTGACCTCATGAATCTTCCTGAAAGGGATTTCAAAATAAAAATCATTAACATGCTCATGGAGGTATAGAAAAATACTCAAGAACTCAGAAATGAATTCTGGTCAGAGATCCAATCGTTGAAGAGCACAATAGAGGGTACTAAAAGCCGATTGGATATGGTGGAGGAGACGATAAATGAAATAGAAACTAGAGAAGAGGAATACAAAGAAGCTGAGGCACAGAGAGAAAAAAGGATCTCTATGAATGAAAGAATATTAAGAAAACTGTGTGACCAATTCAAACGGAACAATATTCGCATTACAGGGGTACCAGAAGAAGAAGAGAGAGAAAGGGATTGAAAGTGTCTTTGAGGAAGTAATTGCTGAAAACTTACCCAATCTGGGGAAGGAGATAGTCTCTCTGGCCATGGAGGTGCACAGATCTCCCAACACAAGGGACCCAAGGAAGACAACACCAAGACATATAATAATTAAAATGGAAAAGATCAAGGATAAGGACAGACTATTAAGAGCAGCCAGAGAGAGAAATAAGATCACATACAAAGGAAAGCCAATCAGGATATCATTAGACTTCTCAAAAGAAACCTTACAGGCCAGAGGGAGTAGGATGATGTATTTAATGCAATGAAGCAGAAGGGCCTCAAATCAAGATTACTTTATTTGGCAAGATTATCACTTAAATTTGAAGGAGGGATTAAACAATTTTCAAATAAGCAAAAGCTGAGAGAATTTACCTCCCAGAAACCATCTCTACACTGTATTTTGGAGGGACTGCTATAGATGGAAGTGTTCCTAAGGCTTAAGAGCTGTCACCAAAGGTAATAAAACCACAGTAAAGAAAGTAGAACAGTTAATTACTAAGCAAATGCAAAATTAAATTAACTATCCTCAAAGTCAATCAAGGGATAGACAAAGAGTACAGAATATGATACCTAATATATAAAGAATGGAGGAGGAATAAAAAGGAGGAGAAAAAAAGAATGTTTAGGTTGTGTTTATAATAGCATATTAAGTGACTTAAGTTAGACTCTTGGATAGTAGGGAAGTTAACCTTGAATCTTTGGTAACCACAAATCTAAAGTCTGCAATGGCAATAAGTACATACCTATCCATAATCACCCTAAATGTAAATGGATTGAATGCACCAATCAAAAGATAGAGTCACTGAATGGATAAAAAAACATGTATGCTGCTTACAAGAGACTCACTTTAAAACCAAACAAATATACAGACTAAAAGTGAAGGGATGGAAAAATATATTTCATGCAACTAGTAGGGAGAAAAAAGCAGTAGTTGCAGTACATGTATCAGGCAAAATAGACTTCAAAACAAAGAAAGTCACAAGAGACAAAGAAGGACATTACATAATGATAAAAGGGTCAACAAGAAGATATAACCATTATAAATATCCATGAGCCCAACACAGCAGCACCTACATTTGTGAAACAAATACTAACAAAATTAAAAGGGGAAATAGAATGCAATGCATTCATTCTAGGAGACTTCAACACACCACTCACTCTGAAGGACAGTTCAACCAGATAGAAAATAAGTAAGGAGATAGAGGCACTGAACAACACATTAGAACAGATGGACCTAACAGACATCTACAGAACTCTACACCCAAAAGCAGCAGAATATACATTCTTCTCAAGTGCACATGGAGCATTTTCAATAATAGATCATATCCTAGGCCACAAAAAGAGCCTCGATAAATTCAAAAAGATTGGAATTGTACCAACCAGTTTCTCAGACCAAAAGGTATGAAACTAGAAATGAATTATGCAAATAAAATAAAAAATCCCACAACCACATGGTGGCTTCACAACATGCTCCTAAATATCCAATGTATCAGTGACCAAATAAAAACAGAGATCAAGCTTTATAAGGAGACAAATGACAACAATAATTCAACACTGCAAAATCTGTGGAACGCAGAGAAGACTGTGCTAAGAGGGAAGTATATTGCAATACAGGCCTACCTCAGGAAAAAAGAACAATACCATATGAACCCTCTAAACTCACAATTAATGAAACTAGAAAAAGAAGAACAAATGAGGCTCAAAGTCAATAGAAGGAGGGACATAATAAAGATTAGAGTAGAAATAAATAAAATCAAGAAGAATAAAACAATAGAAAGAATAAATGAAAGCAAAAGCTGGTTCTTTGAGAAAATAAAGAAAATGGATAAACCTGTAGTCAGACTTATCAAGAAAAAAGAGAGTCTACACACATAAACAGAATCAGAAATGAGAAAGGAAAAATCACTATGGACACCACAGAAATATAAATAATAATTAGAGAATACAATGAATAATTATATGCCGACACACTGGATAACCTAGAAGAAATAGACAACATTCCTAGGCTGACCCAGAAAGAAACAGAAAATCTCAACAGAACAACTACCAGCAACAAAATTGAACTGGTAATCAAAAAACCTACTAAGAACAAAATTCCTGGACCAGATGGCTTCACCACTGAATTTTATCAAACATTTAGTGAAGACATAATACCCATCCTCCTTAAAGTTTTCCAAAGAGTAGAAATGAGGGAATACTTCCAAACTCATTCTATGAGGCCAGCATCACTCTAATGCCCAAAACCAGGCAAAGACACCACAAAAAAGAAAATGAAAGACCAATATCCCTGATGAACATAGATGCAAAAATACTCAACAAAATATTAGTAAACCAAATTCAAAAATACATCAAAATGATCATCCATCATGATCAAGTAGGATTTACTCCAGGGATGCAAGGATGATACAACATTCGAAAAGCCATCACCATCATCCACCACATCAATAAAAAGAACAAAAACCACATGATCATCTCCATAGATGCTGAAAAAGCATTTGACAAAATTCAGCATCCATTCATGATTAAAACTCTCAACAAAACAGGTATAGAGGGCAAGTACCTCAACATAATAAAGGCCATATACGACAACCCACAGCCAACATTATACTTAACAGTGAGAAGCTGAAAGCTTTTCCTTTAAGATCCGGAACAAAATAAGGATGCCCATTCTCTCCACTTCCATTCAATATAGTACTGGAGGTCCTAGCCATGACAATCAGACAACACAAAGAAATAAAAGGCATCCAGATAGGCAAGGATGAAGTTAAACTGTCCCTGTTTGCAGAGGACATGATTTTGTACATGAAAAACCCTCAAGAATCCACTCCACGCTCCAAAACTACTAGATCTAATATCCAAATTCAGCAAAGTTTCAGTATACAAAATTAATACACAGAAATCTGTTGCATTCCTATACACTAATGATGAACTAGCAGAAAGAGAAATCAGGAAAACAATTCCATTCACAGTTGCCTCAAAAAAAAAATATGTAGGAATAAACCTAACCAAGGATGAAAGACCTGTACTTTGAAATCTACAAGACACTAATGAGAGAAATTAAAGAAGATACCAATAAATAGAAACACATCCCATGCTCATGGATCGGAAGAATTAATATTGTCAAAATGGCCATCCTGACTAAAGCAGTCTACAGATTCAACGCAGTTCCTATCAAAATACCAATAGCATTCTTCAATGAACTAGAGCAAATCATTCTAAAATTCATATGGAACCACAGAAGACCATGAATAGCTAAATCAATCCTGAGAAAGAAGAATAAAGATGGGGGTATTACACATCCCAACTTCAAGCTCTTCTACATAGCCACAGTAATCAAGACAGTTTGGTACTGGCAGAAGAACAGTACGACAGACCAGTATGACAGACTAAAACCCAACCATATATGGTCAATTAATATACGATAAAGGAGCCATGGACATGCAATAGGGAAATGACAGGCTCTTCAACAGCTGGTGTTGGCAAAACTGGACAGCTACATGCAAGAGAATGAAACTGGATTATTGTTTAACCCCATACCCAAAGTAAACTCGAAATGGATCAAGGACCTGAATGTAAGTCATGAAACCATAAAACTCTTAGAAGACAACATAGGCAAAAATCTCCTGAATATAAGCATGAGCAACTTCTTCCTGAACGCATCTCCTCGAGCCAGGGAAACAAAAGCAAAAATGAACACATGGGACTACATCAAACTAAAAAGTTTCTGTATGGCAAAGAACACCATCAACAGAACAAAAAGGCATCCTATGAGTATGGGAGAATATATTTGTAAACCACATATACGACAAGGGGTTAACATTCACAATACATAAAGAACTCACACGCTTCTACACCCAAAAAGCAAATAACCCGATTAAAAAATGGGCAGACAATATGAAGAGACAGTTCTCCAAAGAAGAAATTCAGATGGCCAACAGATACATGAAATGATGCTTCACATCACTAATCATCAGGGAAATGCAAATTAAAACCACAGTGAGATATCACCTCACACCAGTAAGGATGGCCAGCATTGAAAAGACTAAGAACAACAAATGATAGTGAGGAAGCGGAGAAAGGGGAACCCTCCTAGACTGCTGGTGGGAATGTAAGCTAGTTCAACCATTGTGGAAAGCAATATGGAGGTTCCTCAAAAAAACAAAAATAGAAATATCATTTGACACAGGAATCCCACTCCTTGGAATTTACCCAAAGAATACAACTTCTCAGACACAAAAAGACATATGCACCCCTACGTTTATTGCTGCACTTTTTACAATAGCCAAGATATGAAAGCAACCTAAGTGTCCATCAGTAGATGAATGGATAAAGAAGATGTGTATACACAATGGAATACTCTTCAGCCATAAGAAAGAAACAAATCCTGCCATTTGCAACAACATGGATGGAGCTAGAGGATATTATGCTCAGTGAAATAAGCCAGGCGGAGAAAGACAATTGTCAAATGATTTCCCTCATTTGTGGAGTATAACAACGAAGCAAAACTGAAGGAACAAAATAGCAGCAGACTCACAGACTCCAAGAAGGGACTAGTGGTTACCAAAGGGAAGGGGTGTGGGAGGGCGGGTCGGGAGGTGGGGAGAAGGTGATTGAGAGGTATTATGTTTAGTACACATGGTGTGGGGGGTCACAGGGAAAACAGTGTAGCACAGAGAAGGCAAACAGTGAATCTGTGGCATTTTACTGCACTGATGGACAGTGACTGCATTGGGGTATGGGTGGAGACTTGAAAATATGGATAAATGTAGTAAATTTATAGTTTCTTCATGTGAAACCTTCATAGGAGTGTACATCAATAATACCTTAATAAAAAACTAAAAAAAATAGTAGTACAGAAGAAAAAAGGAGAAATGAATTTGATAAGTTTACATATCATTCAAAATGAAAATGTTTTGTGTAATGCTCTTTGCTCATGGTTTAAAGAAAGCTCAGAAATTCATATGCTTATACCTAATAAAGAGGTGAGGTTGTAATTCAGTCTCAACTAGGAAGACAAGAGTGATGAAGGATATATAACCCTAAAACAGCGTAATTAATGCAGGATGTCTTGTAGATGAGTTGAGAGTTAAAGTCCTCTAAATGCTAGTGAAACTCTTGAATAATCTGGAATAATTAATAAACTAACAAATTTCCAACGGACAAAGGTTTTTAAGCTACAATGTTTTAATAAAAGATGCAGAGCTATTCAACATGTTAGTTCCAAAACAGACTTTCTAAATCATTTTAAAATGATTTTGCTCACAAACTTCAAAAAAGAGAGATTTTCTAATTTTCCTATGAAATGACCCCTATGGAAAGGAAAAAGTGAGACAGAATTATGTATCAGAAAAAATTATGATAAAGTTTGTTGGCCTGGTCATTTTGGCAATTTTATACAAATTATGTGTCATTTGATTCATTTTCTTATACTGTAGTACAAATAAAATATGGTCCTTGTGTCTGCTACAAGCAATTTTAGAATTAATTCACAAAAGCCAGCAGATTTTAATTGAACGAGGATTGTCACTGACGATCTGCATAACATTGCCAAAATTGTGCCTGTCACTTTTCTCATCTCTAAACTTTAGAAGGGCAATAAACAAATGGCAGGGTTTATTAAGAGAAAAAAATGATCTATGCTTGTGAAAACACTTTACAAAGTTGAAAGTGATGCGTTTTATTTTTTATGTATTTATTATTGCATATATATATATATTATATATATTTTATATACTTTTTTATACATATAGCAGAACTAGGCTCTTCTGCATCTGTTCTGCAAATTTATGTCATATTCATCCTGAGAAGGCAGAGCCAGACGTGTGTCTCATCCAAAATAACCCAGAGATTGCTCAGCTTTGGACCGTGTAACTTTCTGCCATATTCTCCAGAAAAAAAAAAAAAGTTTTTGCAAAAAGTTTACAGTGCAATATTTTAAGGTCTTAGATTTTGTAAGCAAGCCAGTTAAAAGTTACCAGAATCTTAAAATTATCCTTAGTTTTCAGAAAGGTTTATCTTTGATTATTGCTCTTGAGTGCTCACAGCTGCTCAAACTGGTCGACCAGTTTTCCCTTCACTCCACACCTGGTTGAAACTTATATGCCTGTAACTTGTGGAGACGATGAAAAGAACAATGTTTGTCCATGTGTCTCTAGGCTGGAGTTGGAAAGAGAACGTGGAGTTACCACATCCAAAAGGAATAGACCGGGTGGGACATGGGAAAGTGGGTCAGGATAGCACATTGTTCCCTGGAAGATAAAAGTGTATGGTGGAAGGTTTTTCCTACCAGTGAAAAATTTGCAGTAGTATTTCAAGGCCCATGATAAAGTTAGTGGGAGACTCTGTTCAGCTGGTTGAGCTTAGCTTGGAAGCAATTTCCGTTCATAGATTCAAAGGTTGTGAAAAGGTCAAAACAATGACAAATAACCTAATTTCTTCATGGCAGTCTTCTCCACATGGTATCAAAGACTAATAAAATTGAATGTGGCTTAGAAACTATGCCTACAGCTCAAGTGTCTGTCATGTGTAACAGGAACTGAGAAAACCATGTTGGCAACGTTTCAAGTAAATGTGTAGCCTCACAGCTTTGACAAAACGGATGGGTATGTTATTTGGGGTAGAGGCATTCAGTTGTAGATAGGGGATCAACTGTACAGTGCATTCAGTCACATGAGGCTTTGCTCAGTGTTACAACAGGAGAACAATAAAGTGAGTGTTGACTATTCAATTTTAATTAATTGAATAAAGAATCAAGTATGCACCAGATACCTCAATAAGGTCTGGAAGGTAGAAGCAAAAAATATAGACACCTTTTTCTGTCCTCATTGAACTTGTATTCTAATGGGAGATGCATATATTAAGCAATACAGGAGCAAACATTTATGGAATATCAGTGAGAAGAGCTAACAACAACAAAATCAGAATTAGGAATTAGCAAGCTGGGAAGTATTGAAATTATATAAATATAAAGTGGCATATTACTCAGCCTTATAAATGATCGTGTCTTTTGTGAAAACAACGATTAATGGGAAGACATTATGCTAAGTAAAATAAGCTGGACACAAAATGACACAAACTGCATGATCACAAATATGTAGAATATTTTGAGTCAAATACATAGAAGCAGAGAGTAGAATGGTGATTACTGTGGTTGGTGGAGGGAGTGGTGGAAGTGGAAGAGGTTGGTCACAGGGTAAAAAGTAGCAGGTACATAGTATGAATAAGTCTAGAGACCTAATGTACAGCGCAGTGACTATATTTAATGATACCCTATTGAATACTGAAAATTTTGTTAAATAGTAGATTTCAGGTGTTCTCAATCACCTCAATAGTAATCAAAGTAGGAGGTAATGTTAACTAGCTTGACTGTAGTAATCACTTCACTTTGTATAAACATATCAAGCCATCATGTTGTACACGTTAAACACATGCAATTTTTACTAAAAACATATAGGTAAAACCAACATTTTGTATGCTGCTATGAGTAATTCAATGAGAGATAAATTGATAAAGCCAGAATAAAAGGGGTTTTCTGGAACAAGAAGGCATGGATCAATGCATAATAGGGACATGGATCTTAGCTAGATGCAAGAAAAATTTATACAGGAGAGAAGGAGGATAAGTGGGCTCAGAAGCATGTAATTAGTTGGTTCTCAATGTTTTTAAATGGCTTCAAGTTTTTAGTAGGGAAGGAAACTTACTGCCAACTGAAACTAAGAGTAGGGGAAGTTTGGAGAAAGGCAAGGATTGTCAAACAAATGTCCAGTAGCATGAGGGAGTGGGTGTGATGTGGAAAGAGCGTCTGATCAGCAGGGGACCTTGAGGGCCTGCATGAAGTCATTGACTATGCACTGGTACAAAGAGCAGTCACCACGGTTTTGTATATTTTCCAAACCAAGTTCATCTATGAGGCCAAAGACAATAGGCAGATAGTGACACTTAAAAGATCTGTGGCTTTTTCAGAAGAACGTGATAAAGGAATCAAGGAACAAAACCAGTTTAAGTTGTATGTGAGGAGGTGATTATAGTGGTGCTCTATGAATTTTAAGCCTGGAAATTTAGGGAATTTAGAATATAAAGGGGAATTAGGGTAGATAGGGATGACAGAATGAATGAAAGAGATCAGAAGTTCTGGAGGCAGAGGAACTGGCCCACCTTGCTGGGGGTCTAACTGATGGTGGAGTGGGAAGCACTTCAAACTGTGATTATGGTAGATTTACTATTATTAGTAATGAAAAGCTTGAGAGTGTGATCGTGCATATGACTGTGTGAGGCAGAGTACAGGATACAACCAACAGAGAACAGGGGAAGAAGACGAGAAACCAGCATATTGGAAGAACGATCTAGGAAGATACGGAGCACATACCACACATATCACACTCACCCCGAGACAGACACCCAGTTATTACAGGGGAAGTGTGGTGGAGTGAGACTGGGAACCTGCCACTGGCTGATGTTCAGTGTTTCAGTCAGCTTGCCTTGCTGTGCGCTTTCATAAAGAGGGGCATGCACAAGACAGAGTACATTATACTCCCCAGATCCAGCTAAGGAGATTTGCATGGAAAAAAATAACAGTGTCAGCTGGTGAAAGTCAATCTCAGTTACAGCAAGAAGTGCAAGTTCAGAGAAGTGGTTGAGGTTTTGGGGAATTGAGTTCCTGAGGCAAAAAATGGTGAAACAGTTTCAGAAGCTTGGAATGTGGGAAGGATGGGTAATAGGGAGACATGTGGAAGGACATATGGAATGAGGGGTCCTGGGCTTCCTGGGATAACTGACACAAGCAGAGAAAAGTAAAATGAGTTTAGTCAATAGTCAGCAGGAAGGTGGTGGCACGCCATATCCTCAGGGACAAGTAGCAGGTGGAAATTTTTCCTGAAGCAGGTACATTTCTAGGACTCCTACTTGACTGTTTCTTATAGAATAATAGAGGTCAAAAATCCCTTAATTATTCTTATTTTTTCACATTCTTACTATCACTACTCATTCTTCTTAGATTTAGAAACTTAGAATTTGTCAGGTTTATATATACATATATAAATATATATGTAAATATAAATATGTATATATACATATATATATGTGTATATATATATATATATATATATACAGATGTAGGTATGTATATATTTGAAAGTGTAAGAAAATTACAGCTGCACTTTGGAAAGAATTGACATCTTTAAAATAGTCTTTCCTTTCAGTGTAATGCTAAACTTTTCTAGTTATTTTATTACCTTTTAAACAAGACATTTAAAAATGTAAGTTAATCAACCTGTAATTACTGTAAAACACACTTATTTTTTTAAGGCACAAAGCATTTCATATTCAGTGAAAACACCTCAATACCATTTCACTCAAAGCTTCTCCTAATCTGCCCCAGAGATACATCCTGTTCCCTGACAATTCCCAGACAGAGCTGACCTCATCCACAGGGTGCAGCCGTGGTTCTGTTCCACCATCTGCTGGTATACATGGCGTAGAGAGAAATTGTGGCTGCCTCAATACCACTTGCTCCATGTCCTCCATGATTTACTGTAGGTTTCCAAAGTATGTATAATTTTGGATGCTTTTGCTGCTTCCCCCTGGGCAGTAACCCTGGCATAGAGTGGGCCAATGTCTCCGTACTTCAAAAAAACAACAGGAGTGTTTCCAGAAAATTAAACTGCTTTCCTTACCTGGGAGTTTGTTTTGACAAGCCGATTGCCCCAAAGGTCTGAGCTGAAGTCCCTATATTCTCCTTGATTCATTTTACAGTTGCTAATACAACCAAATGACAAAATTCAACTGCTTTCTAAATTACTGCATAAAATGTGATAATGAGAAGGAATATTTATTTTATACAATCTGTTGGCATATTTTAATGCAAAAAGCCACAAAACTACACCTGACACTAGCTGACATTTGAAATAATTTTAGTTTTAGATGGTGTTGGCCTCTCCATAGTTTTTGTGACTTGCCATATTTCTTGAAAAATTAAATTGTCAAAATTGTTACAAGTCTAAAATAAGATAGTAGATGTTATCTTCTGCTATGAATTCTTGATAGCTTGTTAACTGAAATTGCTCTTATGAATGGTCAGTGATAAAAAAAATATAAGCAGGAGATTTAATTGTCTCCTTCAGATGAGTGGTGGGTCTTTTATGAAATTATAAATAGTGAACTATAACTATTTCTAGACAATATTTGGATTTTCTAAGATTAAATAAAATGCTTTGACTAAGCCTCCTGGGAGAAATGCCTAATTAACGGGCTGGGGCTGAAGAGATGCAAGATGACCTGCAATAGTCTGTTAGGCCAAAAAAATAATTTGGTGTCCCTCTGAAAAGGAAAGGGGGTATGTCAAAAAGACAGAAGATTTAGCCAAATCTAGGTCAGTTTGAACAACAGAATGATCAATTTTAATAAGATATAAATTATTTAAAAATTTGAAATCCATGAGTCTAAAGCTGTAATAAATTTTCAAATAATATTAGTTACAAGGAGATTTAGGGAGTACTCTTATTTACGATAGAATATGTCAACAAATATATTTGTGGGGATGCTTGAAACAGAAGACCATTATTTTGAGACACAGTTATGAAGGTTGGCTCAGGTAAACCCACTAATGGATTCTACCTTTAAAGGACAATTTTGATGAGGATATGAAGATGATCTTGAAGTGTATTCCCAATTATTGTTAGTTATATGAGAAAACTCTAGAGTAGATAAATCTAACATCTGGACCAGATGATAAAACTTAGTGTCATCAGTGATGGATAGATGGCCATCAGATGTGATATTCAGAAAAGGGCAACAATGGGGCTTAGGGAGTATACATGTCTGTGGTACATAACCTAAAATCAAACATAGGGGAACATCAGCCAAACTCCCAACAGGAACATTTTACTTAAAAAAATAAAAGGAGAATGATTTGATTAAAAAAAAAAGCAATATTAGAAAAGATAAACACAGTGGGAATGGTCCAGACTAAGAACACTATAGATATGTGGTAGTTAAATGCAATATCTGATCCTAGATAGGATACTACCTTGGAGAAAAAAATGCAAAGGAAATCTTATGTCCCACTGGGAAAATATGAAATATGGATGGCAGATTAAATATAATATTCTATCAATATTATATTTATTGAAGTTGATATATCTCTATTCTAAGTTGAAATATCTACATTCTATGTACACTGAAGTATTTAGGGGTAGAGGGCTATAATACACACAACTTAATCAACAACGGTTCAGAAAATTACATGTATATTTATATATACACACAAACATATATGTTAGGAGACTATAGATAATAAAGCAAACAGACTATAATGCTTAAACCTGGGTAAAGAGTATATGGCAGTGTGTCTTAACTTTTACTCTTCCAATTTAACTACTGGTTTAAAATTCTTTGCACCTAAAATGTTTAAAAAAGTTTTAAAAATTATTTTTCAAACAAACCCACAGCTAACATCATACTTAACAGCGAGAAGCTGAAAGCTTTTCATCTAAGATCGGGAACAAGACAGGGATGCCCACCCTCTCCACTGTTATTCAACACAGTACTGGAGGTCCTAGCCATGGCAATCAGACAAAACAAAGACATACAAGGCATCCAAATTGGTAAAGAAGTCAAATTGTCACTATTTGCAGATGACATGATATTGTACATAAAAAACCCTAAAGACGCCACTCCAAAACTACCAGAACTAATATCTGAATTCAGCAAGTTGCAGAATACAAAATTAATACACAGAAATCTGTTGCTTTCCTATACACTAACAATGAGCTAACAGAAAGAGAAATCAGGAAAACAATTCCATTCACAATTGCATCAAGAAAAATAAAATGCCTAGGAATAAACCTAACAAAGGAAGTGAAAGACCTATACCCTGAAAACTACAAGACACTCCTAAGAGAAATTAAAGAGGACCCTAACAAATGGAAATTCATCCCATGCCCTTGGCTAGGAAGAATAAATATTGTCAAAATGGCTATACTACCTAAAGCAATCTACAGATTCAACGCAATCCCTATCAAACTACCAACAGCTTTCTTCAATGAACTGGAACAAATAATTCTAAAATTCATATGGAACCACAAAAGACCCCGAAGAGCCAAAGCAATCCTGAGAAGGAGGAATAAAACAGGGGGAATTAATGCTCCCTGACTTCAAGCTCAACTACAAAGCCACAGTAATCAAGACAATTTGGTATTGGCACAAAAACAGACCCACAGACCAGTGGAACAGAATAGAAAATCCAAACATTAACCCAAACATATAGAGTCAATTAATATATGATAAATGAGCCTTGGATATTCAATGGGGAGATGACAGCCTCTTCAGCAGCTGGTGTTGGAAAACCTGGACAGTAGCTACATGTAAAAGAATGAAACTGGACTACTGTCTAACCCCATACACAAAAGTAAACTCCAAATGGATCAAAGACCTCAATGTAAGTCATGAAACCATAAAACTCTTAGAAAAAAACATAGGCAAAAATCTCTTGGACATAAACATGAGTGACTTTTTCATGAACATATCTCTCCGGGCAAGGGAAACAAAAGCAAAAATGAACAAGTGGGACTATATCAAGCTGAAAAGCTTCTGTACAGCAAAGGACACCATCAGTAGAGCAAAAAGATATCCTACAGTAAGGGAGAATATATTCATAAATGACATATCTGATAAAGGGTTGACATCCAAAATATGTAAAGAACTCACGCACCTCAACAAACAAAAAGCAAATAATCCAATTAAGAAATGGGCAGAGGACATGAATAGACACTTCTCCAAAGAAGAAATTCAGATGGCCAACAGGCACATGAAAAGATGCTCCACATCGCTAATCATCAGAGAAATGCAAATTAAAACCACAATGAGATATCACCTCACACCAGTGAGGATGGCCAATATCCAAAACACAAACAACAACAAATGCTGGCGAGGATGTGGAGAAAAGGGAACCCTCCTACACTGCTGGTGGGAATGCAAATTAGTTCAACCATTGTGGAAAGCAGTATGGAGGTTCCTCAAAAAACTCAAAATAGAAATACCATTTGACCCAGGAATTCCACTCCTAGGAATTTACCCTAAGAATGCAGCAGCCCAGTTTGAAAAGGACAGATGCACCCCTATGTTTATTGCAGCACTATTTACAAAAGCCAAGAAATGGAAGCAACCTAAGTGTCCATCAGTAGATGAATGGATAAAGAAGAGTGGTACATATACACAATGGAATATTATTCAGCCATAAGAAGAAAACAAATCCTACCATTTGCAACAACATGGATGGAGCTGGAGGGTATTATGCTCAGTGAAATAAGCCAAGCCGAAAAAGACAAGTATCAAATGATTTCACTCATACGTGGAGCATAAGAGCAAAGAAAAAAACTGGGAGAAAAAAAAGAAAAAAAAAAACAGCAGCAGACTCACAGAACCCAAGAATGGACTAACAGTTACCAAAGGGAAAGGGACTGGGGAGGATGGGTGGGAAGGGAGGCATAGGGGGAAAAGGGGCATTACGATTAGCAGATGGAATGTTGAGGGGGCACGGGGAGGCCTTACAACTCAGAGAAGACAAGTAGTGATTCTATAGCATCTCACTACGCTGATGGACTGTGACTGTAATGGGGTAAGTGGGGCGGGGCTGATGAAGTGGGGAGTTCAGTAACCATAATGTTGCACATGTAACCGTAGATTAATGATACCAAAAGAAAAAAGAAAAAAAAGAAAAAAATATTTTTCCATGTGTTCTCAGCAAAAGAGTTAAAATACGGCACAAGGTATACACTGACAGTTCATCTGTAAGTATCCATCTTTTCAAATCAGCAAACTTGCTGTTGTAATAGATCAGCTCAGGAAAAACCACTCACAAAGTTTCTGAGCTCCTGAATTACATGATATAGTATTTGCCAGATAGATCAAAGGTCATTTCAAGGTCTCCACTCATTAGAACATCCCTATTGACAAATACTGAAGTTTTGAACAGTATGCATTTGATATAAAATTACCAAATTTTATACATACAAATACTTTAATGTTTATATTACAGGTCAAAATTAAATCTGAATTTTCCAGCTACTGTATTCCATTATAATTTCAAAGGCAGAAATGCATTATTTTTACCTGTCACATTTACTTCCTGATTATATTCATGACTGAGTGGGGCACACGCTTGCTGTCATCACATTCCATGATGCAGAAGCTCCCTGGAGTGTCCTGCACTCTCCTCGTGAGTTTGTTAGTTAAACTCAGGTCCATCAATACTGACTCTGAATTGTACTGTCATCTTCTGGTTAACTCTTTGGACCCTTGTCCTTTGAAGAATATACTCCCCTTTGTACTTAAACATTTCCTCAAGCACACCTAAAACTTTGCATATTATCTGAAAACTCTACTTGATGACAGCATGTAGCAAAAAACATTCTCAGTTTTGCAGGCTATGATCTTCCCTCCTACATAGGTCCAAAAAAGGAGCATGATATTTTTTTGCTATAGTTCTGCTTCTACTCAAAGCTTTTATATTATCAATAGTTTCATTCTTTTTGTTGTTCTATAAAAAAAAATTCAGATTCAGTTCCTTGCATTAAGTGTGCCTCCCAGAACACTGAAGAGCATTATGACTGTTCAAGGTTCTTCTTCTTGATGGACTGACTGATTGGAATACCCCTCAGTACCCCTACTCTCTATTTCTGGTTACCTACTTGCCACAGGTGATTGATTTAATGCATTTGGTATGTACCATTGTGATTTTGTATTTGGAAAATAGTGTAATTTTTGGTCAACAATATTTAAAATCTAATCTGATACTTTAAACCACTGAAAAGTATCCACAGGGTATATGTACCTCATTTTAATGATTCATCTCAACAGTGATGGGCACTGGACTTACACCTTCACCATAACCATCACACAGTACAGCAAGATCAACCTTTTATTTAAATAGATCACCATGGAACCCCTAACTATGAGAAGTGTCTAGCTGCCAAATGACATATCCATAGAATGCTAAATTTAGTCTAACTTGGTGTTGTGAACTAATGTAATCAATCAAATTGATCAATAAATAACCAAGTGATGTAGGAATAAGTAAACATGAGCAGTAAGCAAAAACAACAGAAAGGAAAAATAAATAAATATTGGAAGTATCTACAACAGATTTCTCCAAAAGTTGGTATTTCAATATTGTAATTGTCAAGAACAATGTTTAGTGACATAAATCAGAAGTTCAGTCACAATACACAGATCTACAATCAGGTCTATGACTGTAAAAGTTATTTAAAAAATATATTTAGCAAATACTGACTGAGTAAAAATTATCTAATTGAGCAAGTACTAATGAAAACCACTTGCATCTAGACTGTCTACATTATGTAATGTTATGCTAAAATTATAATTCTATTGTAGAATTTATTTTTTTAAACTATTTAAAATTGTACATGTAAATACTTCTATTCATAGAAAGTAAAAAAAATTGTAGAAAAGTTCATTTTAGTTATGCTTAACCATAAAAATAAATGGATAAAAGTAATTTAAAAATACAGTATAAACATTACTTTTAAATGTCAATTTTCATTTTTACTTCCCAGATACCAGTTTTAAATGTTACTTAAATGTAAATATTCTATTGGCTAACACACATATAGTATACATTCTGCAAGTATATTCTACCCATTTTATATAATATGTATATTCTGCACATTATAAATACTCTGGTGAACATTTAAA
Source organism: Smutsia gigantea (assembly GCA_032199065.1). Lineage (NCBI taxonomy): Eukaryota > Metazoa > Chordata > Mammalia > Pholidota > Manidae > Smutsia > Smutsia gigantea. Next base: position 74,199 of record JAVSCE010007030.1, read on the forward strand.
AATGTTATTAATATACAATTATGCTGAGCTAACATACTGGAACAGTATGTTTGGTGACTTGACAATGTCTAGTTACAAACTGCAAGGGAAAGAAAAAACAATTTTTCAAACATGTCAGAAATATTTTTTTGTGAGATTTATAGAAAGTGAAAAGTTTGAAATGTATCCCATATATTTCAACAAAGATGCAATATATTTCTTGAAATAAAACTTGTCTTTTGTCCTAGAAGTAATTTCCAAAAAAGGACAAGCAACTAGGAGCAGGAATAGTTTTTTAAATAAATGCCAAATTTTCCAAATACCCTCTCTTTCGGTTACCCTACCTAAATGAATCCACTTTATATTTATTCAAAATATGATTTGAAGCAAAAAGTAAAATAATAAATGTATAACATAAAAATAAGGTATGAAAATCAATACAACTGACAATTTTGAACCATTTACTAAGCTGGAAAAAGGGACATTCCCATACAGTATTAGTTAGTCATATAGCATTCTGTAATCATATAGTCCTTCTTCCCAGAAGTAATCAGTTTTCTGTATTTTGTATTTATTATTCTCTTGCTTTTCCTAACAGCTTCATTCTATGTGCATTTCCTTATGCAGCATACTGTCTGGTTTTAACTTGTTTTATGCTTTTTACCTGCATATAAATATTGTTAAGTGTTTTCTATAACTTGTCATTATCTTTCAATAAGCTTTCATCAATATATTTGAAAAATTAGCCCATACTGATTATTTTTTACCATATTTAGAATTTGTACTATACTGGTTAATAAAGAATGAATATCTGTTTAAAGTTGTACTAGTTGTTTTTGAAATACTAGTTCATATTTTTTGCTTTTTGTGGGGTCCCTCATTCCTATTTATAGGAGATGTTTATATCAGCACCTCAGTGGGATGAATTGTCGAAGCATACTCATGTGAAGCAAGACACTTATTCAACACAAACATCACCAATGAATCATGGGACACAAGGCAGGAGATGTCAACCCAGTATCCTTCTCCACAGTGCCCCACCCATGAGGCACCATTTCCAGATGATGTCCATTTGCCTCATTCCTTGGGGCCTTTTTAGTTTTTTAAGTAACAGGTGAATGCTTACTACTGGCTGTGAAGTATTTTCAAGGAAATATCATTTGGTTTTGGTGGCTTCCTAGTTTTACACTACATCAGTCAAACAGAAAATATATAAGTGACTAAATGCCCCTTCTCCATCCAGCTATGTTTCCTCCCAAATCCACAAATACTTGGCTTCATTTCAATAGACAAGCTAATCAGATCAGGTATTACATCCTAATATATCAGGTATGATACCACAGAAAGAGTTTTCTGAAATTTTTTCCTTTTAGATAAAGTTTGCCAAATGGTATCATTCCGCTAATATTAGAAGTGTTCAAGAATGTATGGCCCAGGCTTATAATTCCCTTAGGGTCCCAAAAGGAAAAGGGTATTTCATGCTTGCTGATGTTGACTCTTTCCTCCTACTTTACTTCTCAGATTAGCTAGATTTTGACATTCATACATGTTGAGAATGTTTCTTTTTTTCAAGCATTTTGCAGCATATTTGGATTAGCAGAAGTTCTTACTTAATTTTTATTTTTTTTTCTCTTCTATAAGCTTGATTTAACATCTGTGTCTTCTTAAAATGATAATAGTTTACTTTCTACATTTGTAAATCCACATGTAGCTGGCTTTTGGGTATTCTAGAGAAAGAGCACTAGTATGGATGCCTAGCAGGTTACTTGATGCAGCGAGAGGGGAAATGAGGGCATGAGGTGTGTGTAAGGCAAGGTGTAGTTGGGCCATTCCACCAAGAACACAGGGGCCAGGAGCAAGTTCTGCTGCGCCAGCTGTCCTAGCGGCCAGAGCACTGCGACCCTTGATGACGTGGCCCCATCATGAAATCTGTACGCCACCCGAGGGTCGAAGCACAAATACAGGTCCCCTTTCTGGCGCCTGCAAGACAATGATGTCGGCCTCCTCTGGGGGGTCGTCAGCAGCACGAAACATAAGCCATCAAGCAATGAGAGTGATCCAACGCATGGAACCTGACAGGCCACTGGAGGCTGAGAAAGTAACCAGATTCCTGACCTAATATCATAAGTACAATTTTAAAATGTGCTGTTCTCAATATGTTACACTTTGTATTTTAATTCAGAAGGCTTATGCTCATTCCTATAGTTAGAGCTGGACTTGATGTTAGCACTACTGTTGGCATTACATAATGGAAATTTATGTGTTGTTTTAAAGAGTGTTCTTGTATTACTCAAAATAATGCACTTGAGAACTTTTTCATAAAGTATTTTGCTTGTTCAGTGAAGGTCCACTCATTACCGCGTACAAATGATCTGCATCCTAATTCCTGCCAAATATTTTTTCTCTCTGAGCCCATCTCCCACTGTGCTGCACAATAACACTTCTTTTATAATTAAATATTCTCTAGGAAACATCAGCTAAAGGGCATTAATATTTAATCACTTCATGCCCTATATTTTGTATGTTACAAAAGCACTATACAAGACCAAGAGGTTATTTTTTCTTATTGGAATCTCAGCTGAACTTCCAAAGCTCTCTCTTTTTCTTGTAGCTTTGACTAACCTACTTCTTTCCATTAAAACCTCTTGTTATTTTGACATTTTCTTGAAAATCCAAACTAAACTTCACCTTATGGATAAGCTCTTTACCAAAGTGCAACAAAGGGTTTTACTTTTTTTCATTTTTCACTCAACTCACCAGCAAACCCCATTTGTTCTTTGCAAACAAAACGATCCCCAACCAATTAGTGCAGTACCTGGCCCCACACAGTGCCACTTGCAGACTTCCCAAAAGAGAATTTTCCTTCAGCCCGCAGCAAAGGGACAGGGCCTCCTTCAAAGGAGGAGAAGCTAATTCCACCCATCCTGTAGTGTTGTCCCATTCTAATAACACCTCAGGAAGATCTGTCAGAACTGCTGCAATTATATTTGATTAAACATGTAATTACTTGATAACTACTATATGAAAAGCATACATCTTTTATCTCCACTCATGCCCACGTTTGTTATTTGTGGCACTTGAGGCATTCAACTGACTGCATCTAATACCTTTAGCCCAGCGTCAGGGTGTAGAAAAGGCCTGACAATTCCTCCCAGGTACTAAGAAGAATATACTTATTATTAATGGAGATAATTATAATGTCAAGAAGTGTAGACCCATCAATTTCCACTTCACAGAGAAAGCCACACCAGAGGAAGATAGCATTGTAAGGATAACTTAAAACTGAAAGAAAAAAAGATCTTTGTTAACTAATGTAAATCAGAAATGTCTCCTGTGGATTTTTTTCATCTTTTCGTGTATTTTTCTCTTTATTTTTTTTCTGATGCTCAGTTGAATTTACTAAAAATGGTTTTAAATCAATTTTATTGTTAAAACATTTTACTTAGAGCTAAAATAAAATCAATTACCAATAAATTAGATGACACAATTTAACTAGGTGTTTTAGTTACTTTAAAATATAGTTTCAGTTTCTTTTACCCACCACATGCTGCATCTAGATTGATTAGTAGGAACAAGGATAGAAATGTAATTTAAGTAAAAAGTAAGCTTTCTAGGTATAAGATATTGGAATAAAAGAGCACTTATTTGCTAGGATATCAACACCAAGTGACAGCAGAAATTTTCCGTTCAGTACAACTGAATTGATACTAGTGACCATAATTTGTTGTTTATGAAAAGTACCTTTCAGGGTTGTGAAGCCTTAATCATAGGAAAGAGTGTCAGTGAGAGAAGAGAAGAGAAGACCTGCAACTCTCAAACAGCAGCAAAACAAACTTCTTAAAAATAGGTGACTCTCCAGAAATGGGCTTCCAGGGACGGAACAGGTTCCTTGAATTGCACCCAGTGCCACCACCCCAGGATCTAAGAGGGAAAGGAGAGCTGTCTGAGAAAATGCATGGGCCTTTATACCCTGCAGAAAACTTCCAGAAAATGATGACGAGCCTTAGAGTTTTTTAAAATTTATTTTAGTATAATTAATCTACAATTACATATGCGATATTATGGTTATTAAACTACCCCCTTCATCAGGTGTCCCCCACCAACCCCATTATAGTCACTGTCCATCAGCATAGTGAGATGCTATAGAATCACTACTTGTCTTCTCTGAGTTGTACAGCCCTCCCCGTGCCTCCCCAACATTACATCTGCTAATCGTAATGGCCCTTTTTCCCCCTTATCCCTCCCTGCACACCCATCGTCCCAGTCCCTTTCCCTTGGGTAACTATTAGTCCGTTCTTGGGTTCTGTGAGTCTGCTGCTGTTTTGTTCCTTCAGTTTTTTTCTTTGTTCTTATACTCCACATATGAGTGAAATCATTTGATACTTGTCTTTTTCAGCGTGGCTTATTTCACTGAGCATAATACCCTCCAGCTCCATCCATGTTGTTGCAAATGGTGGGATTTGTTTTATTCTTATGGCTGAATAATATTCCATTGTGTATATGTACCACTTCTTCTTTATCCAGTCATCTACTGATGGACACTTAGGTTGCTTCCATTTCTTGGCTATTGTAAATAGTGCTGCAATAAACATCGGGGTGCATCTGTCTTTTTCAAATTGGGCTACTGCATTCTTAGGGTAAATTCCTATGAGTGGGATTCCTGGGTCAAATGATATTTCTATTTTGAGTTTTTTGAGGAACCTCCATACTGCTTTCCACAATGGTTGAACTAATTTGCATTGCCACCAGCAGTGTAGGAGAGTTCCCTTTTCTCCACATCCTCGCCAACATTTGTTGTTTGTGTTTTGGATGTTGGCCATCCTCACTGGTGTGAGGTGATATCTCATTGTGGTTTTAATCTGCATTTCTCTGATGATTAGCAATGTGGAGCATCTTTTCATGTGCCTGGTGGCCATCTGAATTTCTTCTTCACAGAAGTGTCTATTCATGTTCTCTGCCCATTTCTTAATTGGATTATTTGCTTTTTGTTTGTTGAGGTGCATGAGTTCTTTATATATTTTGGATGTCAACCCCTTATCGGATATGTCATTTATGAATATATTCTCCCATACTGTAGGATACCTTTTTTGCTCTACTGATGGTGTCCTTTGCTGTACAGAAGCTTTTCAGCTTGATATAGTCCCACGTGTTCATTTTTGCTTTTGTTTCCCTTGCCCGGAGAGATATGTTTATGAAGAAATCGCTCATGTTTATCTCCAAGAGATTTTTGCCTATGTTTTTTCTAAGAGTTTTATGGTTTCATTACTTACATTGAGGTCTTTGATCCACCATAAGTTTACTTTTGTGTATGGGATTAGACAGTAGTTGAGTTTCAATCTCTTACATGCAGCTGTCCAGTTTTTCCAACAACAGCTGCTGAAGAGGCTGTCATCTCCCCATTGTACATCGAAAGCTCATTTATCATATATTAATTGACTATATGTTTGGCTTAATGTTTGGATTTTCTATTCTGTTCCACTGGTCTGTGGGTCTGTTTTTGTGCCAATGTCAAATTGTCTTGATTACTGTGGCTTTGTAGTAGAGCTTGAAGTCAGGGAGCGTAATTCCCTGTTTTATTTCTCCTTCTCAGGATTGCTTTGGCTATTCGGGGTCTTTTGTGGTTCCATATGAATTTTAGAATTATTTGTTCCAGTTCATTGAAGAAAGCTGTTGGTAGTTTGATAGGGACTGCACTGAATCTGTAGATTGCTTTAGGTAGTATAGCCATTTTGACAGTATTTATTCTACCTAGCCAAGAGCATGGGATGCATTTCCATTTGTTAGGGTCCTCTTTAATTTCTCTTAGGAGTGTCTTGTTGTTTTCAGAGTACAGGTCTTTCACTTCCTTTGTTAGGTTTATTCCTAGGAATTTTATTCTTTTTGATGCAATTGTGAATGTAATTGTTTTTCTGATTTCTCTGTTAGTTCATCATTAGTGTATAGGAAAGCAACAGATTTCTGTGTGTTAATTTTGTATCCTGCAACTTTGCTGAATTCAGATATTAGTTCTAGGAGTTTTGGAGTGGGGTCTTTAGGGTTTTTTATGTACAATATTATGTTATCTGCAAATAGTGACAATATGACTTGTTCTTTACCAATCAGGATGCCTTGTATTTCTTTGTTTTGTCTGATTGCCATGGCTAGGACCTCCAGTACTATGTTGAATAACAGTGGACAGAGTGGGCATCCTTGTCTTGTTCCCGATCTTAGATGAAAAGCTTTCAGCCTCTCGCTGTTAAGTATGATGTTAGCTGTGGGTTTGTCATATATGGCCTTTATGATGTTGAGGTACTTGCCATCTATACCCATTTTTGAGAGTTTTAATCAGGAATGGATGCTGAATTTTGTCAAATGCTTTTTCAGGATCTATGGAGATGATTATGTGGTTTTTGTTCTTCTTTTTGTTGATGGGGTGGATGATGTTGACGGATTTTCGAATGTTGTATCATCCTTGCATCCCTGGGATGAATCCCACTTGATCATGGTATATGATCCTCTTGATGTATTTTTGAATTCGGTTTGCTAGTATTTTGTGGTGTATTTTTGCATCTACGTTCATCAGGGATATTGGTCTGTAATTTTCTTTTTTGGTGAGGTCTTTGCCCGGTTTTAGTATTAGAGTGATGCTGGCTTCATAGAATGAGTTTGGAAGTATTCCCTCCTCTTCTATTTTTTGGAAAACTCTAAGGACAATGGGTGTTATTTCTTCTCTATATGTCTGGTAGAATTCAGAGGTGAATCCATCTGGCCCGGGTGTTTTGTTCTTGGGTGTTTTTTTGATTACCGATTCAATTTCATTGTTGGTGATTGGTCTGTTTAGTTTTTCTGTTTCTTGCTTGGTCAGTCTTGGAAGGTTGTATTTTTCTAAGAAGTTGTCCATTTCTTCTATGTTTTCCAGCTTGTAGCATATAGATTCTCATAATATTCTCTTATAATTTTTTGTATTTCTGTGGGGTCTGTCGTTATTTTTCCTTTCTCATTTCTGATTCTGTTTATGTGTGTAGATTCTCTTTTTCTCTTAATGAATCTGGCTGGGGTTTATCTATTTTATTTATTTTTTCAAAGAACCAGCTCTTGGTTTCATTGATTTTTTTTCTATTGTTTTATTCTTCTCAATTTTATTTATTTCTTCTCTGATCTTTATTATGTCCCTCCTTCTGGTGACTTTGGGCCTCATTTGTTCTTTTTCCACTTTCAGTAATTGTGTCTTTAGACTATTCATTTGGGAATGTTCTTCCTTGTTTAAATAGGCCTGGATTGCAATATACTTTCCTCTTAGAACTGCCTTTGCTGTGTCCTACAGAAGTTGTGGCTTTGTGTTGCTGTTGTCATTAGTCTCCATATGTTCTTTGATTTCTGTTCTGATTTGGTCATTAACCCATTGATTAATTAGGAGAATGTTGTTAAGTCTCCATGTATTTGTGAGCCTTTTTATTTTCTTTCTAAAATTTATCTCTAGTTTTATGCCTTTGTGATCTGAGAAGTTGGTTGGTAGAATATCAATGTTTTTGCATTTATTGAGGTTCTTTTTGTGGCCTAGTATGTGGTCTATTCTGGAAAATGTTCCATGTGCACCTGAGAAAATTGTGTATCCTGTTGCTTTTGGGTGTAGAGTTCTGTAGATGTCTGTTAGGTCCATCTGTTCTAGTGTGTTGTTCAGTCTCTGTGTCTTTACTTATTTTATGTCTGGTTGATCTGTCCTTTGGAGTGAGTGGTGTGTTGAAGTCTCCTAAAATGAATGCGTTGCTGTCTATTTCCTCCTTTAATTCTGTTAGTATTTGTTTCACATATGCCGGCGCTCCCGTATTAGGTGCATATATATTTATAATGGTTATATCGTCTTGTTGGACTGACCCCTTCATCATTATGTAATGTCCTTCTTTATCTCTTGCTACTTTCTTCATTTTGAAGTCTATTTTGTCTGATACAAGTACTGCAACACCTGATTTTTCTCCTTGTTGTTTGCACGAAATATCTTTTTCCATCCCTTCACTTTTAGTCTGTGTATATCTTTGGGTTTGAGGTGAGTCTCTTGTAAGAAGCATATAGATAGGTCTTGCTTTTTTATCCATTCTATAATCTGTGTCTTTTTGATTGGTGCATGCAGTCCATTTACATTTATGGTGATTATCGATATATATGTACTTAGTGCCATTGCTGGCTTTAGATTCGTGGTTACTGAAGGTTCAAGGGTTGCTTCTTTACTATCTGATAATCTAAGTTAACTCTATTGTTATGTTATTGTAAACACTGTCTGATGTTTCTTTATTTCTCTCCATTCTTATTCTTCCTCCTCCATTCTTTATATACCAGGTGTTTTGTTCTTGCCTTTTGTTAGTATTTGGATGGTCTGCTTTCTTTGCTATGATTTTATTTTCTCTGGTGACATCTTTTTAGCCTTAGGAGTGCTTCCATCTAGAGCAGTCCGTTTAAGATATCGTGTAGAGGTGTTTTATGGGAGGCAAACTCTGTCAGCTTTTACTTGTCTGGAAATTGTTTAATCCCTCCATCATATTTAAATGATAATCGTGCTGGATACAATATTCTTGGTTCAAGGCCCTTCTGTTTCATTACATTAAATATATCATGCCATTCTCTTCTGGCCTGTAAGGTTTCTGTTGAGAAGTCTGATGATAGTCTGATGGGTTTTCCTTTGTAGGTGATCTTTTTTCTCTCTCTAGCTGCCTTTTATACTCTGTCTTTTTCTTTGATCTTTGCCATTTTAATTATTATATGTCTTGGTGTTGTCTTCCTTGTGTCCCTTGTGTTGGTAGATCTGTGGGCTTTCATGGACTGTTGGACTATTTCGTACCCCAGCATGGGGAAGTTTTCAGGATTATTTTTTCAAATACACTTTCTATCCCTTTTTCTCTCTCTTCTTCCTCTGGTATTCCTATAATGCGAATATTGTTCCGTTTGGATTGGTCACACAGTTCTCTTAATATTCTTTCATTCCTAGAGATCCTTTTATCTCTCTCTGCCTCAGCTTCTCTGTATTCCTGTTCTCTGATTTCTATTCCATTAACAGTGTCTTGCATCTTGTCCAGTCTGCTGCTACACCCGTCGATTACTTGTCTCATTTCTCCATTGTCTTTCCTGATTTCCCTCACTTCCTCCCTCAGCTCTTACATATTTCTCTGTAGATCCATCATTATGGTTAAGACTTTCATTCTGAATTCTTTTTCAGGGAGATTGTACATTTCCATCCCTTCAGACTCCCTCTCTGGTGCCTGGGCTTGGATCAGCTTTGTTTGTACCGTATTCCTCTGTCTTTTCATGGCAATAGAAGTGGTAGCTGGTAGGTGCCACATTTGTCAGTTGGGATCTTTAAGACTTAAAAAAAAAAAAAGGAAGAAGAGAAAGAGAAAAAAAAGAAAAGAAAAGAAAAGAGGGAAAAAAAAGAAACACCAAACAAAAAGACGTCTGCCAGGAGTAGATTCTCTGAGGATGCTGTAGGTGGCGCTGTTGCTCCACTATTGCGCAGTTGTGGCCGTGCCACTCCACACGGCCCTTTGTAGCTCTGGTCGGGGCGGGAACGAATGAGAGGCTGCTGATCTCTGTGGGAAGATTCAGTGGCGCCACTTTTTCCCAGTCGCCAGCCAAGGGGTCCGAAATTCCCCCAGACTCCTAGCCTGCTCGGCTGAGTGTTCTGGGACGATCCCGTTCCTCTGTTGGGCCCCTGTCTCTTTAAGACCGCTAAAAAGAAGCGCACACTTTTCTTTTGTCCTGGGTAGCCGGCTTCCAGGACCCAGGTGCGTTCCCCAGCTCAGATCCTGCACCCTCTGTCTCTCCAGTCCCTGATACACCACGCAATGTGTGTCAGCGCTCCCGGCCCAGATTACCAGGGCTCGTTATTTCACGAGCCTGTACTTCCACTCCCTCCTGGCTCTGAATCCTTTCCTCCCACTGGTGCGCTGGGGTGGGGGAGTGCTCGGGTCCCGCCGGGATGCGGCTCTGTATCTCGAGGGGTGCCTAGTCCTCTCAGATGCAGATGCAGGCTGTGCGCTGTGCTGTAAATTCTGGTCTGTCTTTTAGGAGTAGTTGTATTTGCTGTATTTTCATAAATATATATGGTTTTGGGAGGAGATTTCCACCGCCCTGCTCGTGCCACCATCTTCAGGAAACTCCCCACAAACATTTTACTTGTTCATTTATTTCTGCTGTTAGCTTGTGATAACTTTGCGAGGCAGGGTTATTTTGAGCCTTAGAGTTTTAATTGTGAGAAATGTAGCAGCAGATTTATGTTGGATGAGATAGGTAGTAAATTCACATGCACGCACACACACACACACACACATACACACACACACAGACACCCCAATAGACACTATTAAATGCTTCACTGTGACTCAGAATTTCTGTTAGCTAGGACATGACAATGCCTGTCTTCTCTTAGATAAAGGGTTCATCTTTTAAAAAAGAATAAAGAACAGAGAAAGAACAAGCCACATTGAATCCATCAAATTATATAGTAAATAAGAGACTGAAAAAAAAAAAAAAACAATGGAGGATTTCCTGGGAAAAATATCATACATCATCAGATTCAAAGTATGCAATATACTCAAAGGTCTTAGTGAAAGTATCAACATTTTGTCCCAGAAATATGAGTCATGTAAGGGAAGGCAGAACCATGGGGGCGGGCAGAGCACAGGGGCAGGTGTGCTGCGGCAGTAGTGCTGGGGATGTTTGGTAGAAAAATAACTAGAAGAATGAAGTCCTTAAGGAAGGTAGCACAAAGAAGAATCAAACATACACTTATTTTAATTCAAGAATGAGTGTCACCTTCAATACGTGAATTTCTAGCAATTATCAGTGTTCTTGGTTACTTTGGTTTTAAGAATATCTAGTTAAGAACATTAAATTTTACCTTATTTAATTACCTTTCATTCTAAAGAACTCTACTTAGTCTTAAAATAGTCATCTCTTTTTCTCTGTCTCTTGTTTAACCAAAACATTGTCTGTTGTTTAGATATGATTATACTAATGATCTAGAATGTGTTAGGATGCTTTGCATGTTTTTATGTTTTAGGTAATTTGAAATTAAAAGGAACAATTTAGATGTAAACAATGGGTAATGCCAGCTTTTAAAGTCCTCTTACACTAAAATAGAAACAGACATTCTATATGTTTCCATGTATGTTTCCAAGTAGATAAACAGCAGAATATTACCAATACACATTAGACAAAATGTAATATTGGTGGACAAAAGAAAAGACATGAGTAAATTAAATTATGCCTAACACAACTTGGCATAACTCTTTGGAACTTAACCTCGATTTTGGGGACACAAAACTCTGAGTAAGTCTACCTGATTTCCAGGCCTCCTCTGGAAAATCAAAAATCGTCTTGGAACTGCAGCAAAGGGTAAAAGCATACGATGAATTGGAAACATGGAGGGTGATGCATCTATAATCCGTCAGCACAAATAAATGGCATGCAAAAGGATGTAGATTTCTCTTGTTAGGAAGATAAGGAAAAGATTGGTGTGGCACTTATACTAACATATCACAAGGGCCAAAAAGGAAGAAGGAAGAGCAGACATGCACAAAGCATATAAACTAAGTTAGAACAAAACATACTGTGCTCCAATGAACAGCATTAATCATCTGTGTTCCAGACCATAAAGAATTTTTAAGATTCTAAATAATTTAACAAAATCAAAATTTAAAACTGGGATAAATAAAGGGTAGAATTTAATGACACACAAATTTCAGAGCTAGGGAAGCCTATTAAATGCCAAATGAACAGCATTAAAGAAGGAACAGGAAAATCAGAACCACAAGAAGTAGAATAAACACAGCTGAAAACCTCACTTATGACATAGAGAAATGGCTTATATAGCCACAGCTGAACCCACATGAAAACAGCAAAGCTCTTGGACAAATCAGAGGAAACCATAGAATATCAACAGAGGCAAAGATAATCTAACAGGAAGGTAATTAGAAAAAAGGCAATAGGACACTTCTCTATAACAGAGCAGTATTTTTTTCTAGAAATATAGTAAAACATAGTTATATATTAAAAGATCAATTGATAATCCATAATAAGTGGAAGAGAAAATCACTTACATATATCAGAATTATTTGATGTGAGGAATCAAAAAATATGAGATATTCAGGTTAAAATACTGAGTTATTAACAAGATGAGTCATGGGTCGTGAGGGAAGTCATCAAGTTATTCTCATATTTAGCAAGAACACTTAATCTGTAATAAAATGAAGAATTTAAAAAAATGAAACTGTACTTAGAGTGTATTGAGCAGAACACCTAACTTCTGTTGCAACTGCCTATTGATTTGGTTGTGAACATGCTAGACTGTCATCAGTGTTTCCCATGCACTGAACTGTTCAGCATATGCCAAATGAGCTCTGAGTAAAATATTGGCATTTTAAATAAGCTCCTAATAAATAAATTTATGAATGGAAAGACTAAAAAATCTGACACTTAATTATAAAAGTCAAGAAATCGGGAGAGAATTTTGAGGCCAGAATTCAGGATTTGAGATTCATCATCCTAAAAGTGGTTATTGAGTACGCGGTGGTAGACGGGAGCTTCCCAAGTTCACACACTTAGAGAACATACACTTCTGATAAAAATGGAAGGAGAGGGTCTTGAATAGAAAACTGCAGTAGAGAAGAGAAAGGGGCAAATTTTTTAGGACAGCTGTTGAAGAAACTATTCCCACTGAATTACTTTGATCTCTCTGTCAAAAATCTACTGATTATATACATATGGGACTATTTTTGTAATCTGCATCCTTGTACTTTTTTAAGTTTGTCCTTATACCAATTCCAAATACCCTTGCTTAGGTCAGGTTTTAGTATAAGTTTTAAAGTTAAATTAGGTTAAGGAGGCCAACTTCGTTCTTTTTTATCAAAATTGTTTTGACTTGTTTTTTGTATACATTTTAAATCCACTTTTCAATTTCTGTAGAAATGTTTTCTTTCTTTCATGCCTTTGATTAGTTTGCATTGACCTATCAATAAATTAAGGAAAATTAACATCTTAAAAAATCACCAAGTATTTTGAATTCATCTATTTTTTATTCATTTTTCCTCACATGAAATGAGTCTTTTATCCCAGTTACACTTCAAAGTCCACCTAGTATTAATATATCGACTTAAGATTTTATTTAAATTTGTTTTCATGCTACATCTTTTTTCTACCCTTTTACTTTTAACATATCTATATTTTCATATTTGAAGTAGTTTACTTGAGAGAGTAACAGATGTTGTATTTTTGGTACAGTCTGATAACCACCACCTTTTATTTGATATGTGTAAACTAAATTTAACAAAATTATCAAAATATTACACTTGAATACACTTTGGTTTTTGGTCTTACACTTGTCACATATGATCCTTGTTTCACTGTTCCTTTATTCCTGTCTTATTTTGGAAAGAGTTCAATGAATTATTTTTTAATGTCTGCTAATGGCCTATTGGTTATACATTTCACAATAGGCATCTCTCACCTAGTCTACATTCAGATAATATTAGACCACTTCTTTTCCATTATTGTGCTATATTTTACTTCCACATACTCCCTAAAACATCATTATTTTGGTTTTAGTCAACATTCTTTTTAGTTTTACCGAGTTACTGAGTCTCTGACCCCACTTGATGTTTAACCTCTACTATTGCTTTCGTTTTATGTTAGCAATTTTTTTCCTCAGACCTTCTAAACACCTTAAAAATTCAGTTACTCTTGGCCTGTTCCTCCACAGATCTCTTCATGGGCAATCATTTACTATGAAAAATAATTTATAGTTATAATAACAATAGATGTGACTTATTAAATATGTAGTCAGTGTTAAGTACTCTTGAAATGCTCTATATGTACTATATAAATTACATAAATTAATAATCACAGAAGTGCTGTAAGGTAGACAAAATTCCCCCCATTTTAGGGCTGAAACAAGATTCAAAGGACTTAGATAACTGCCTAAAAGGCAGAGAACCAGTAATTCGCAAACTTGTCGCTGTCCCTTCCAAGCTGCTGTTCCTCTAACCATGCTGTGCTAATATCCTGCTGTAACTCCAAGACTGACGCGCATCCCACCAGCAGTGACCACCCCCGTTACAGGGCTAGCCTAAGGGGTTGCCTCAACGGAAGAACCTCATTACCTTTTATTATATTACAGACTTTCTGATATTCATTTCTTCAACTTAAAGACCAATCATATTAAAGCTAAGCTAATAACATTCAGGACACACAAGATACCACATATTTACCCCTCTCCATTTTATCAAGTTCCTCCTCTTAGGACTCACGGAGAGAAGATAATGGTGGCATCCACTCTGTTTCCTAACCTCAGCTCAGGCTGGGGGTAGTTTACTTATGGTAACTTGCTTTACGGGGCATGTGTGTGTGTGTGTACATGGGTTTAGATCCAGGTTTATTCATATCATCTCATCTCTCCTTCAGATCCTTTTCTCCTGTTGTTCCAAAACTTTTAATGAAATCTCTCAATATTAAAATTGAGTTATTTTCCAAACTTATTTTCTCTCAATTTAAAATTTGAAAGTCCTTCTTCAATTTTGCTCATCTTTTTCAAGATCATTTTGGATGTTCTGTGTTCCTTGCATTTCCACGAGTTTTAGAAATATTTGTCGAATTACACAAAGTAAGCTGTGATTATGATACTGATTGCCTTAGATCTGTGAACCAATCTGCTGAGTATTGCCATCTCAATATTACAAGTCTTCCTATGCATGAGGATAGGGTATATTTTCATTTATGTAGGGTCTTTCAAAAATTCTTGTAACAGTGTTTTCTATTTACAATGCATTAGACTTGCATATATTTTGTTAAATTTACTCCTACACATTGTGTTCTTTGTGATCCTATAAGCTGAATTATTTCATAATTTTTGACAGGTTGCTCATTGTTAGTACATAGATCATTTATTTTTGTATATTGATCTTGTATCCTGCTATCTTGATTAACTTGTCTATTAGTTGTAATAGTGTTCAATGGAATCTCTCTGCCATGGTCTCACAGCTTTGCTTTGCTGGGGTCCCAAACCTGTGGCTCTTTCCAGCTGCCCTGTCCTTTGAAATAAGTAGAGGCAGCCAGGCCCCCAAGACCCATGCTCTCTGGACCTGAAGTGACACAGCCCTGATGATCTCTCTGAATTACCTTCCTGGTCATTCTTCCATTGTCTTGAAGAATGACACCTGGCTTCTGTTGAGTTGCTTGATTCCATACTAACCTCCTTATCAATTGTGGGTTGGCCACAACCTTAGTGTACTTATTTTTTGCAATAGGGGTAAGATGAAAAATTTCCAAATCTTTAACTTTAGCATCTTTTTGCTTGACAATTCCATCCTTAGGTAATTCCTCCATTCTTACATTTCACTATAAGTAGTCAGAAGGAACCAAGCCTCACCTTCAGCACCTTGCTAGGAATCTCTTCAGCTAAATATCCAGTTTCATTACTCACAAATTCTACCTTCCATAAAACATGAATGCAACTTAGCCAACTTCTCTGCCACTTCATAAAAAGGACTGCCTTTTCTTCAGTTTCCCACAGCATGTTCCTCATTCCCACTTAAGTCTCATCAGACCATCCACGTTCTACCAGCAGTCAGTTTATGACTACTTAAGTATTCTGTCAGAAGACAGCAGCTTTACCTACAGCTCTCCTCTTTGCTTCAACAGCTTTTACCAGAACCATCTTTAACAGTCTGTTCATGACATTGTAGGAGTTCTCTGGCATGCTCCTCAAAACTCTTCCATTCTCTATTCACCTCTCTGTTCCAAAGACACCTCCGCATTTTAGATATTAGTTACAGTGGTGTTTCAGTGTCACCACCCATTTCTCTACAGTACACTTGGGCTGCTATAACAAACTACCATAGAGTGGGGGGCTTATGGACAAGAAACTGGTCTCACAGTTCCAGAGGCTGGTAAATCCCAGTCAGATCCAGTGTTTGGTGAGAGTTACTTCGTGGATCTGACTTCACGAGTGTCCTCACGTGGCTGGAGGGAGGAGAGCCCTCTGGGTCTATTTCCTAAGGGCCCGTGGTGGTTCCACCCTCATGACCTGATTGCCTCCCAAGGACTTCTCTTCCTAAAACCATCCCATTGGGAGTTAGGAATTCATGTGAAATTTTGAAGGACATGCACATTTAGTCCATAGCAATACCTTTCATCAGGCGGAGAAAGTTCCCCAAGGAACTAAACTTAAAAAACATGAGTAGAAGTATCCTAAGTTCTCTTGGGTACCAAGGGAAATGTGTTACCACCAAGACGAGGGCTACAGTGGTCACAATGTTTTAAATTAATTTATCTAACTAAAAGTGCTCCGCATTTTTATTGCACTGATTACAGATTTTACATCTCCTAGAATTGCCACCTCTATTTAATCCCTCTCCCTCTCTTCCCACCTCCAGTTTATTTAGTCTTACCCAGGCTAAAGAGAAGGCTCAAAAATGCTATTTCTCTAGATGTTGCCTACGGAATGGGAGATAGGCTTCTAAATGTACCATACTTATAGACTGAGAAAAATCCTGCTAGTGTGAGTTTCAAGTGAGCCCTCACTTTATGTTAGCACTTAAACTATTGAATTGCAAATGAATTCCAGGCAAGATGTGATACCTCCATTTTCATTTAACAAGATTTTTTTAATACTCATGAGATTCATAAGAAATGGATGCTCTCCGAACAGCAAGGATTTGTAATAATGGCCCAGGTATTATGAGGATTAGAAGAATCTGAATGAACAATCCCTTAGCTCATAAAGAAAATGATAAAGGATAAAAGGTAGCATTAACTGTTCAGTGATGTGGGATATTCACTGTATGGACAGCTGCATCAAATTAAAAGTCACTTACTTGATTAGCTGGCTAAATAGGATAGCTTTTATTTTGCACCTACATAAACAATTTCATGTCACTCAAGGCCTATGTATTATAAGGTTTTAATGTAGTCATAATCTCTATTGAGAAATACTATTTTGTATATTTTCTTACATTGTTCTCTATTAATTTTTAAAGAATTTTACTAAAGACATGGATGGGTGTTTATCCTGGAAAAATTAATATATTTGTTAGAAATATTCACCACTATCAGTACAAAATGAGCAGTTTTGAAGTTCATCTTAAAAGTTCATGTTTCAACTGTCCTTAGGGAACTGCTTTAGGTTGCTGAATGGTAACCTTGGCCAACTGTATATAAAATATCCTTTCTAATTAAAATAACCATTCCTTTCCATTGTTGGCTCTGTTGAAGGATATTGATGAATTCAGTTACAAAAAAAGAAGAAAAGGACTTGCCCCTCTACAGGAATCCAGCCTCACATTTGTAAGGTTAAAATATCCTAGGGTCTTCCAGTATGTTTTTTACTGGAGTATGAGGCAGTATATGGGTTATATAGTGGCAGAGAGAAAGTAATGATATAATCATCAAGAGCTACTTTCCAACCTCCCTTTTCCAAGGTAATTGGTTTATTTTGGAATAAATAAAAGACAGGTTTAGGAGGAAACTCTTCTAATATTAGGGTTTTAAAAAATATTTTGGACATTTTTCTAACGTATGTCATGTCCTTTTATTTAGCATATTATTTGTTTCCATGAGGTCATGGACTGAATAAAGTTTCTCTGAAACCCTCAGCCTTGAATCATAATTACATTTGAATCCCAAATATCGCGGATGTAAAAAGAGGCTCTTGACACCATTGTTACATTTTTAGATAGAAAACCCACGTGCTCTACCACATGAGCGGCGATGGCTAAAGACCTTTGCGCTCTTCACGTGCAGCAGGAAGTTTGTTCAATGTGTCTCAGCAACGAGCTGCCACTGCAGCTCTCACTCCTTGGCCACTCCAGAAGGAATGACAGGAAGCCTGGTGTGGAGAAGCAGCGCCAGGCTGAAGGATCACAGACACACTGTAAACAAGGTGTCACATGAGCCGTCCAGGGAGGCAGCTGGGATGCTCCTGGCACTTTTGGAAAGCCCAGGACTCTCCACAGCATCACTGCAGTGCTTCTCCAGAGGACAGAAAAATCTTCAATATCTAATTTGCCTTACGGATGACAATAGATAGAAGACATTACGCTTTCTTCAAAAGGCACTGTGCAATCATATACCAGAAAAATATGAAAGCACAAATATGATAACTTGTCCTCAATCATTGAATTTCAATATTTGGAAGAAAATTGTTCCCTTCTCCCACATTCCTCCTCCTTTTTTTCTTTCCATTTGACATAGGAGAAATTGGATACCCAAGAAGTTGAATGTCTTCTCAAAGTCACAAAACTAGCAAATGACAGAGCCGGCTTACAAAGCAAGTTTCAAGAGTGGTTATTGACTGCTGGAGTCACCATGCCACAGCTGCTTCGAAGACAATTATAGAGAACCCTTCTGTGTATGGACTCTGTGGGCCTAATTCAGCCCCAGCTTCACTGCAACACTAAGCAAAAAACAAGGTCCGGGAGAAATCTGCTTTTTCTCTTAGGCCTAAAAATAGATATTAAGCAAATATTTAAAACTACCCATAAGTTCTATAATTTCAGGTTCTAATAATTATTCATGTTGAAATTGTTATTCATCCATTCGAAATTGGTCAAGGTGTAAGCCAACTATTGGATTTTTAGCACACATTCACTATATCCATTTAATTCAATTTCTAGGCTTCTACTTAAAATTCCCTATTTTCAAAGTGATACAATAAGATATTAGAAATTCTAATGTTCTCTGAAATGTTTTTCAAGGCATGAAAATCATATCCAAAAAGAAATTGTTTTTAATTAATTTTCTCAATCTTTTCAGTATAGGTGATAAAACTATGAGCTAGTTTGCTAGGTACTGGAAGTCTGAAAAAGGCGTTAAACGGCAGTATGGAACCCAAATTAAGGTATGAAGAGGATAATAATTAGATGTAAAACCACTTAGGAGGACATCTTCCCAGCATTATCAAAGTGTCACCCAGAAACAGCAACACATTTTGGGCCAAACTGCAGTCATTAGCATATATTAAAAAGAAATGTTCTCACCTGCATTTTTCTTAGTTTAGTATCAGTTCAGTGTGCAAAACATACAGATGAAAAAAAATAGCTAAACTGCAGAAAAGCTAAATTCTGCCCAAGGTTATCTGCATTTTTCAGTCTGTAAACATAGTGTCTAATGAATCTGGGTATAAATAAGAAGTTGTAGTTACAAAACAGTGAGCCTGGGTAATAGGAAAACACCTAAAATAAAAACCCAAGGAATCACTACTAGTTCATCAGAAGTGCCTGGGTGACCTGAGCGGGGGCAGCTCCCTTGCTTCTCACTCTCAATCCGGTGATAAATCTCTCTGATGGCGCTGCATCTCTGGTGCTGTGATAGGCTCCCTGCTAACCGACACTGGAGGGTGGTTCTTTGAACTCTCTTTTTTGGAATAAACTGGATTCATTAGATACGTTATCTTCTGAAGAGAGATTTTGTGTTGATCCTGAGAAAGAACTTTTAGCCTTCAATATTAGAGGAATCCAGCTGGGTCTATTTCTTCAGAAAGAAATACAAACTAATAAAAAACATCCTTAAAAATCCTTTAATAACTTCTGTTTCTCCTTGTTAGAAACTTTTTTTTCAGTGATACATTGGATAGAGTTTCAAACAAGCTATGGAATGCTATCCACATCTTTCCTAATTCACAATCAAAAATATATGCTGTCCTCAGGGTTCAACTAGCTTAAAACAGTCTAGACTGTATGGAGAGGCCATGTTACTAAAAACAGAAATACAACAATCTGTTTACAAATACCTTACACTGTGAATGCTAAAACTATGTAATAAATACACAGAAATCAGCTTTGGCTTTTTACAGCTGCCTAGCTGGTCAGTGTGGTTAAATAAACCTTGTCCCTCAGTGGAAAGACAAATGTGAAGTCATATTTTACTCACATTCACCAGTAGAGATGTGAATTACAAACTAAGGAAAGTTGGTTTCACTAGAGTGTTGAATTTTTTTTACAAATCCCCCCTCTTGCTAAACACATTAAAATATATTCATTTTAAATTTGATAAAAGCGATCAGAATAACCTTAATGCTCTTTCTTTACGTAACACTCAAATTTAGGAATTATAAAAATATTCATCTATTGCAAGTGCAAACATCTGGCATTTTAACAACTGAATGTCTGTATTTCATTAAGGATTAAGATAAGGTTAAGTCCCATAACCGCCTTACATAAACAACATGATTCCCCTCATATCTGGCCAGGGCCACCTCCACAGCAGGAGGTCTGCACAGTCACTCAGACCCACACTTTAGTCCAGACCACATGCTTCAAGTATAATGTTCTGGGTCAGTGTCCTGAGTTCCGAGGGTGAAGTCTGATGGGACAGCAGAGCATTCGCAGGGGCTTGGGGCCTTGGCTCACACATAGTATCCCCTTCTGCTGTCTCCCCAGAATCATTCCTGACCTGCTGACTTCCCAGGTCCCATCTAACTTGTTCTATCATTGCTCTCTGTCCCTGGCTAGGGGCCAGTAATTTATGGTCTATGGGGTAGGCATCAATTTTTGTGCAAATAACATGAGGCAAGATATTTTAAGGATAAAGTGTGTAACCAATTACTAAAGGCAACAGAGAAAATGAAGAGTTATTTGAGCAGAGAAGATGAAATTTGAATTAGTCCTTTTAAAAGATGAGTGAAATTCAATAGGCAGAAATGAAATAGAAAAAGCAAAATGAATATAACCAAGGCTGTGGGAAATTAAGTATGTGGTAAATTTGCCTGGTTGGAATCTAGAATGCCTGAAAGTAAGAGCAGAATATAAAACTTGGCAATTGTAAATAAATGGGAATATCAAGCCATTAGACATTAGAATCATCTCATAAATAATTATATTTAATAGAGACATGACATGAATGATCAAATTAAAAGCAAATATTTCAAACCATGATTATAATTGCTGGTTGAAATTCCCAATAGGATGGACATGTTTTAAACTGATTTCTAGTTATTAAGCATAGGGAGCCACCATTTTTCTCCTGAATATCAACCTCTTAGCAGCTCTAGTCTCAGCACAGAGAATCTTGGATACAAATGGAATTCAGCAGATGAACTGGTTCTCAAAGATTCTGAATTCAATTAACTTTCTTTCCAAAGAGTGAGATATGTCAGAATGATTAAATTGTGGAGAGAATGTGGCTCATTAAGAATTATCTTTTATTTTCTTTACCAGATATGGCTTCCCTGGCTAAGTGGACCAGAATTTTAAGTGTCATACACTTGATGTCTGGTGAATCTGGATTCAGAGATTTTTCAGACACGATGGTTGTAAAACAAACATTAAATTCACTAAGACAGCATGTTTTAACATGGCGGCCACATAACGATGACTGGACAATAAGTAAGGTCCACACTAATTATAGTCAAGCACATATCAATTCTGTGATTTCTGAACACAAAGGAATCCAGATACACCGTATTAATTAATATTGGATTCTGTTGGTATCTTAATATTTCTAAAGCCAACAGAGAGTTCTGAAGTAACATTTTCCATATTAACCAAGTCATTTGCTATGTCTGTGTTGTGTTTGTGTTTCCCCATACACAAGTGACAACACTGATAATGAAGTCATGGAAATGATTTGCTATCACAGGACCAAGGAGAGTTCCTGGGTATATTCAGTTCACTTGAGAAATTCCTTTAACCCAATGACTGAGTTAAAATGCTGATATTGACTAGTGTCCCATTGATTTTTAAGACAAGAAGCTTCATTTCTCAGTACAATCAGTGTAGAATTTAGTGTGCCAGAGAAATCCAGCAAGTGCAATTCATCTACTCAAAATACTGATACAGAGGCTCATGGTGTTATTCTATAAAACTACAAAATTTCAGACCAACTGACTTATTCAAGCCTAAAAGAAGTCATGATTTAACTAGAATCAAGGGACTTGGTCATTGGGGCATGAGAAGCAGCTTGTTTAAGTCAGGAAATGGTCCAGGCACTGTAGGAATCTGACTTGGCAAAAACCTGAATGATTTTTTTGAGGCAGAAAATTCTTCTGCAGGTTCTACTACTGAAATCAATTAAACATAATTTAGGTACTCAAAGGAATTATTTTATGGAACATCTTCAAGGAAGCTAGGACACCATAAAGTTCACTTAAGTTCAATTTAGTGATGGGTGGAGGTTTAGGTGGTACGAACAGTAACAAAGCTGGTAATTTTCAAGCATTTCCTATCTGTAAATGTATTGCCTGAAAACAAGTTCAGAGGAGGATGCCTTCTCTATTTCTTCTGTTTTATAAATTCCCTGTGACTGTCTCTCATTGAAGACTCTGACTTGGAACTCTACTGGAAATCAGATACTGAGGTCATTCTCAGATTCTCCTCTGATAAGCCAGCGACTCTCAATGGATATGTTAGGGATGCTCAAGTCAATTAGAAGGGATCATGAAAAACCTCTTAAATATAGTAAAAAAAAAAGTTCAATATCAGATAGAAAAAAAATGCACAATATTTTTTGTGGAATAGAATGTGTTCTAAAAAGCACACACGATTTTCTCACAATCAATATCAAATCACACTCAGAAAAAACAATTTATGCAATAGACTGCACCATTCATAATTCCTCACATGCTCATAATTTTTGCAAAGTAAAGAGATTATCAAAATTCAGTTCATTCAGGACTTTAAGACAAAACTCAATGGCAGGTATGGAGTTATACCTCTATAATGACTCACTTATACATGAAGGCTAAAGATGTACTGAATTATTCTTTTGAGTACAAAATTTCAAATTTGAAAACTCTTCAGGTAGTCTTTATTTTAGAATCTAACATACATGCATATACATATATGTATACACACATGTGTGCATGTGCACACACACACACACACACACACACGAGATGCTAGATGAATAGGTTTATTCTTAGTCCTTTGCTTCCAGGGTTATTTCCAGTTTTAAATGACAGAGAGCTATAGATGAACGTCTCTTATAACCACTTCAGTCATCGTGTGAGGGCTCTGAATCAGCAGTGCCGAAAACCATATACTCCCCAAATGCATTCAACCAGATGGAATTCCACTACTACTTGACTGAACATGTTCTTCAGAAGGCAGAGCTGATTAAATATATCATGTTTTCCGACATTAGAAAAGGCATTCTGCCCAGTGGACCATGTGGGTGGGGCGGGGGAACCTATTTCATATAAAGTCTTGATCTAAATAAGTGTCAAAAATGCAATAAAATCTTCTCCACCAAAGAAATGGGAGCTATAAATAGGGATTTCTTTCTTTTCTTTTCTATTCAGATCAATATTGAAAATGGTGAAAGTAAAATGGTGATTTTTCTCTGCTCCAGGAGCTTTGCAGTTTTATGACATTGGATTTGGGCCTTGCACTTTACGCACTTACTTTAGATAAATCCTTGTATTAACTCCACACGTTAAATGTATAATTTTACAGAGTGTTGTCCTTTCATTAGATTTCCATTTTATATCAGAAAATATGTTATTGCTAAATCATAAATGTGAGGCAGGTGTCTTTGATCTTCTGATTTTTTTCTAGTCTCTTTTGAGTTGATTCAACAGTTATCACTAGGTTTAAGATTAATGTTAACAACCATAATTTATCTCAAACATTCACTTTCAACTGGTCAGCCTGGTATGATTCAATTAATATTTCAAAGGACAGTTTATGCTCCCTTCCTTAACCTTCATTTCTTTCTTTCCTGATTTCATTAGTTTGTATATATATTTTTTCAATTAATTTTTCATACTTTTCATTGGCAATATACAAATAATCCCAAATTCTGCCAACACTGCCTTATATACAAGCAAGAAATTCATACTGATGACTTTTTGAAGTGTCTCCTAAGTCATTTTATGACTTGTTGGTCATTTCTATGAAATAACTTTAATCTCCCTGTCCTGTTAGTCACCTGTGGTTAGAATCTTACTAATTTGTCTTCTGTTTCTGACTCCCTATACCTCCTTTCCTACCTACAAGACTATTATGTATTTATTTATCATCCTGAAAATATAATTTATCCCTTCTATATCATACTAATGATCTTCAAATAGCTTCACAGATTCCTATAGGATTTCAAAAAAATATAACCCGATTCTATTTTTCCTTTTCTCCTATTCTACCCATTTTTAACAACATGAGTCCTCTTTAGAAATAAGCTGGTCTCTTTCCTGTAAGCTAAAAATACTACAATCAGTCCTAATTCTTCATCCTTTTTACCCAGAATGTCCTCCATGTAACTTTCTATTTCTCTTCTGCAAGAAAACGTCTTTGAATTTCTATAGTATGAATCGATTGCCCATTATTTTGGTGGTTACTGGGCTATCTTTTCACATCAAATTATAGGCTCCATCATATTAAAAATCACGTTTTCATAACCCAACTATGTCTGGGACTGCTCATCTTTCCAGTAATTAGTTCTAACAGTTTGATAACTGAGCAGCTCCTTGACTAGTTCATGTGTGTGCATCTTATCCCCCTAACTGCATATTCATTTCCCAGTAAATAGTGACCGATACTAACTGAGCATGAGAGGACAAACACATGCCCTACTTTTTTTTTTCTAAAGTAGAATCATTCCTCCTTATATGAGTGCTGGAAAAGAAAATGTTACCCTTACATTAGATTTACCAGCATATGTGGGACACGCTTCCATGAGAATGCCTTCAGAACACCAAAAATAACACATTCATAATGTCTCTTCACAAATAATCTTGCAGTCTCAACAGACATTTCTTAGCCTCTTATTTCATCTTGGTACATGAAAGATTCACAAGCAGTGTGGAAATTCAGTTGAAAATTTCCTGATATTAATGTCACTGTTTGGTATGGACTTTGATGAAATATTAAGAACTGTATTATATTAGCTTAAAACAATAAGTACAAAATACAATGCTAATACAACTTGATGAATGAACACTAAGTTTCCCATATTGCATTCACAGTATATTAGGGACACTATAAACAATAATATACAACGTGATGGATGACATCCATGTTAGTATACACATGTACGTGTATAAAAGGAAAGTGCTTTCATGCATTTCACGCTAAGTTGACTATGTCACATGGTGTCAAAGTATACTTGTAATTGCTGACTTTTCCCTCCATACACTCATTACTTAGAATGAGGTTATTGTAAATAAACCTGCATTAATTGATTCTTTCTTAGGATAGCATGGGCATAAAAGACACCACTTAAGATGCCTTCCTGGGATAGATTTTAGGGAACTTTCTCAATCTTAGGATTGCTTTATTCCACTGTTCAAATTTCTTGTAATTCTGGTAACTGGACTAGAGCAACAAGAAGTTCTCTATAAACTTGAAGTCTCAAAGTCTGTGACAAGAAATACTAACAGAAAACAGTAAACTCATTTTGTTTGAGTCAAAAATAAAAATAATCACTGTAAAGTCATTTATCTATCCAACACCAGATCACCTATTCCTTCTGACTTTCTACTGAAGCTCGCAATGACTATTAGACACAATTTCAAAAACTTCGTATCATTTTTTATTTAGCCCTTTTGTACTACCACATTCCTAATCCATTGCCATTTTCTAGAATGGAACCTTGCAATTCCTCACACATTTATTTCTTCCTTCAGGTTTCCTTCCAAAGCCTTGTCAAGCAAGTCATTTTTGCCATACTAATATTTGGAAATAACTTTATTAAGGTACAATGGATATAAAAAAAAGGCACATATTTAATATGCACAATTTGATTAATTTGGACACATGCAAACATCAGTGATAACATCACCACAATCAAGGTAATAAACATATCCACTACCTCCCAAAGTTTCCTTTTGTTTCTGTATTTTATTTATTTTGTAGTGGTAGTAATACTTAACTATTGGTTAAGATCTACACTCTTAACCAGTTTGGAATTACACATTATGCTTTTACTAACTGCAGGCACTCTACTGTACAGCAGATCTCTAGTATTCACCCAGCATAACAGAAGCATTATACCCACTGAACAACGGTCATTCCCCAACCTCCAGCTCCTAACAACCACCACTCTGCTTTTTTAAGTTTGACTATTTTAGAGGCCTCAGATAGGTAGAATCAAGCAGTATTTATCCTTCTGTACTGGCTTATCTCACTTAACATACGTCTCCAAGGCTCATCCCTGTTATTACAAATGGCAGGACCATCCTTCTTTCTTAAAAGCTGAATAATATTGTATCGTAGGTGTACACACCTTCTTCATCCATTCATCTATTAATAGAGATTTAGGTTTTTCCCATATCTTGACTATTGTGAATAACACTACATAAGGGGAGTGTGTCTTTTTGATATCCTCATTTCTATTCTTTCCTATCTATGCCCAGAAATAGGACTGCTGGATCACATGGTAGTCCTATGTTTAATTTTTTCAGGACCCCCCGCACTGTTTTCCATAGCTGCACCACCATTTTACACCCCCAGCAGTGAGCAGGGGTTCTAGTGTCTCATATTCTCATCAACTCTTATCTTTTGTTTTTTGATAATGTCCATCCTGACAGGTGTGAAATGATATCTCACTGTAGTTTTGATTTCCATTTCCCTGATAATTAATGATGTGGAACACCTTTTCATATACCTGGTGTCCGTTTGCATGTTTTGTGTGGAGAAATGTCTATCCACATCCTTTGCCCACGTTTTGTTCTTGCTGTTGAGTGGTAGGAATCCCTTACCGTGTACATGATTGGCAAATATCTTCTCCCATTCCATAGGTTGTCTTTTCATGGTATTGATAATTTCCTTTGTTTTAGAGATGGTCTTTGGTTTGATGTAGCCCCGCTTGTCTATTTTTGTATTTGTTGCCTGTGCTTGTGGTCTTATATCCAAGAAATTATTGTCAAAACCAATACTTAAAGGATTTCCCCCATGTTTTCTTCTAGGAGTTTTAGAGTTTCGGCATACTCAGTGGTAAAAAATCTTCTCTAAAATTAGGAACAAGACAAGGATATCCACTCACCATTTCTATTCAGCATAGTATTGGAAAACCTAGCAATTAGGCAAGAAAAAGAAATGAAATATATACAGATAAGAAAGGAAGAAGTAAAATCATCTCTGTTTGCAGTAGATATGATCTTATTTGTGGAAGAGCCTAATAAAGACCCCACAAAAAAATGTTAAAACTAATGAACAAATTCAGTAATGTGATAAGGTACACACTGGACAGATAAAAATCAGTTGTGTTTTTATATGCCATATTAATCTTTGAATGTGTGTTTATGATAGTCATATTACTACTCAAATAGTGGAATCATTTGATCTCAAGTCATATATAAACTTCAGGTCCCAAGGCTCAATGACCTTCACAATATTATCAGAGGATCTTTCAAATTTCTTTTTGCTTTCTTAATGCATTGTTAGACATTCTGTAGAAACTACATGTTACCTGTTTTTTTCTTCATGGTATCTCCTACAATTTGATGGACTTTCCCAGCAATTTTCATCTGTGGGAATTTTACTTACCCTTTAAGCCTCATTCAAAAACTAATTCTTCTCTCTCACAGGATAACACATTATTATTATCTCCTTGGCCAATTAGAATGTTCTTTTTTTCACTCTGCCTGTTTGTTTAGTGTCTTAGTGATATCTACTGGTATATTCAGCTACCACATTTTATATCATTTATGGATAAATAGTGTATTAATAAATAGTTTGGATCGAAATCCATAATTTTTAGAGTACTTGAGCATCCCTAAGTAATATTTGTGGTATAACTAAATGTTTTAGCCAACCATAATTTACAGCAGTATATATAAAGGCTGACTTTCTTTACATACCTAAACCCTACAATCTTACAAAGGAATATTCTGTTACCTCTTCCTTAAGAAATTTCCTAAACAACTGATTACACAAAATGCCTCCTTGATTAGAACTGCTACGTGTATATACAAATTGTAGTAATGTGAACAAGAAGCAATGTCTTTAATCTTTTATATTTATGCCTTGTATCCACATTCATCTATATGTTCTTTGTTAGTGTGGATAACCAAGTAGCATTTTTCTGGCAAACAGCTGCTAAATGTTTTTTTATTATTTTGTTCATTTCAATTAATAATAGTTACAGAAGAGCAAAGATGCTTTCACTGTCTTAGGATAAATAGGTTCCTTGATTCAGTACTGCATCTATAGTTCAATTCTCTAAGCATTTATAGCACTCCACAGCATATTTAGGTGTCTTTTTCTACTACGAGTTCAAAAAAGAGACACAAATGACCAATAGTGGGTAGAAGAAACTCAATCTCACAAACAGTAAAACACATGCCAAGCATAACTACAATGAGATATATTTCATCTCTGAGGTTAGTAAATTTAAAGGATGATTAACACCCAATATTGACCATAGTCTAAGAAAATCATGATTTTCATGAATTGTTGGTGAAAATGTAAACTGGTATGACATCTTTGAAATGCGTTTTTGACAATATCCATCAAAATTTAAAATTAGTGTCCTCTGTGTACTACACCACCATCGCGTATATGGTGGTATATAGAATGTGTGTGCCACAAATACGGATAAGAGTGTTCACTGCCAAACTGATTACATTTCTGGAATTTGTGTGCATATTTAAGTGGAACATTGTCTAGCTATTAAACACATATACACTGTACTTAAAAGCATAATTTCTCTAATCATTTTACCTAAAATATGGACTGTTGTCTCCCATCTTTATGTATGTGTGGTTAGCTCTGGGGCATGAAACACATGAGACAAAAGATTCATTTTTTTTAACTTTGCACATGGGTGGTATATTTTATGATTGCTCCTATCTTTTCTTTTCCCTAACAGGTTTATAATTCCTTACATAACTGGCCTTTTGACCAATTGAAGGCAAGCTCAAGTAGTGTTTGCAATATCTGAGAAGGAGCTTGTAACTATGTATGGTAACTATGTATGGTTACAGATGTTAACAATTTATTTTTGGTGATAAAGATTTATTGTGATCATTTTGTGGTATATACAAATATGGGATCATTGTGTTGTGTGCCTGAAACTGATATGTTGTATGTCAATTATATCTCAATCAAAAAAAGGCAACATCTATTTTCCCACCATTTATCCTTTTCCCTCTTTCCTAAGACAGTGTCCTCTATGATAAAGGCTGTTGCATCTGCTTGAATTCCATAAGGGAGACATGTACAACTTACCTACAGCAAACTAGTAAACAACATGAAACATGAATAATGAAATGAACCTTGTTTTTTTAAGCTATTGGCTCCTGTGAGTGGGTTGATACTGTAGCACCACCTAGCAAAAAAAGGGAGTTACACATATTAAACAAAACCAAGGTTTATAACTGAGTAATTTGGTCTAAGACATGCGGTCTACTCTAAGAATATGGTGGGTGTATTCAATTCACACAAAGGACTCTCAGTTTGGTCCATTTATCCTTGGTAAACAGATGAGCACAACACCTTGTGCAGTTTCTCCTGGAAGTCACCCATTAGACCTGAAATGGCTCAGACTGAGCCTCACATCTATAACCACAGATTCTTATAAACTCTTCTCATTTTACTTTAGTTGACAGTTCCAGAAAGGCTTTTTTTTATTATTAAGGTATCATTGATATACACTCTTATGAAGGTTTCACAAGAAAAACAATGTGGTTATTACATTCACCCTTATTGTCGAGTCCCTCCCATACCCCATTGCAGTCACTGTCCATCCATCAGTGCAGTAAGATGCCACAGAGTCCCTGTTTGTCTTCTCTGAGCTACACTGTCTTCCCCGTGACCCCACACACACCATGTGCACCAATCATGATACCCCTCAATCCCCTTCTCTCACCCCCCCCACCAGCCCTCCCTGACCCCTCCCCTTTGGTAACCACCAGTCCCTTCTTGGAGTCTGTGAATCTGCTGCTATTTCGTTCCTTCAGTTTTGCTTTGTTGTTATACTCCACAAATGAGGGAAATCATTTGGTACTTGTCTCTCTCTGCCTGGCTTATTTCACTAAGCATAATATCCTCCAGCTCCAACCATGTTGTTGCAAATGGTAGGATTTGTTTCTTTCTTATGGCTGAATAGTATTCCATTGTGTATATGTACCACCTCCTTTTATCCATTCATCTACTGACGGACACTTAGGTTGCTTCCATATCTTGGCTATTGTAAATAGTGCTGCAATAAACATAGGCGTGCATATGTCTTTTTAAATCTGAGAACTTGTTTTCTTTGAGTAAATTCCTAGGAGTGGGAATCCTGGGTCAAATGGTATTTCTATTTTTAGTTTTTTGAGGTCCAGAAAGATTTTTCATGAATTATAATAATCTACTTTCTGATGAATTTGGTAATGATGTCAATTTCCTCTTTCTCCTAATCTCTCTCTTACGACTATAGTTTTTTTTTTTAATATTTCTGTCATGAAAGATTTTTACTCTTTCATAATTAGTCATTTAACTGTGCTTAGAATAAATTGACAGTGAATTCATTGTCAGATGACACCTTAGAGACCTGCTGTTACTGTGAGAATTTTCCAGTCACCTTGCGGTTTCACAGCCCAGGACAAAACTTTGAATGTTTTGATTCCAGCAATGGTTATATCGTCCTGTTTATTCCTTAGAGATTCACATCCCTTGGAAGATATTTGCTAAATTATGTGCCTCATTACTTGAGCCAAAAATAAAAATCTGCAAATATGTCTGTATCAAATTTTGTCATGTTATAAGTTTAGAATATCTCCCTCATTATTTTTGCTTTTCCTATAAGGTGTTTTGTTTCAAACGTTTCATTCATTACCTTCAGGCTTTACCCATGTTTGAAAACTCTGTCTTTTTAAAATATCACCTCAAATATTCATAAAAGTTGTGATCAAATTATGTCACTTTTTATAGATCCTGAGAACCTCCCCCAATTTTCATATATTCCCATAATCCTTACTCTAATAAATAAAATATACTGAACCTCAATTTTTTGAAGGAAAAGTGAAATTATCCACCATGATACACAAGTGACTAAGGAAATATGCCCCAAATCATAACTGCGTAACTTCTGTGTAATACATCTGCGCTGCTGTAAAGTGCTTCAAGGTCAAGTGCAGTTTGCCTCTCGCTTGCGCTCAGCATTGAGTGAGTCTGCCTGGCCCGCTGCCCTGCTTTTGCTGTTGGTGGCTCTGCAGGCTGTCCCTCCAAGAGAGGCAGCAGGAGAGACCCGAGGAGGTCGGCTCTCCCCCCGTGGCTGTGCCCCAGGCATTAGTTTAGTGTCGGTAGGAGGTCTGTCCAGGCCACAGAATCTTTATTAATTCCAGCCACGTGGGTGAAAACAATTTGGCTGAATTTGTTTGAAAATAAGTATGTTCCTCACTAGTTGTATTATATTAATCAAAATAGCTCTTCCCACAGCTTAAGTCAGCTGGGATGTCGGGATGTCACGCAGGAAGACACGGACCTGATGACCGGGTACAATCATCCCAACTCCTGGCACATGGCAGGCCCTTCTTATGAATCTGATCTCAGCATTTTACGTGCGTGACCCTACTTCTCACTAACTTACATTCTTTCTTCTGAATAGAGCTTCTCTCTCTCTCTTTTTTTTTTCTGGCACATTTAAAATGGAACATTTTCCTCAAATAATTTTCTTAATAAATGTGTTGTTTCTAGATTTCTGTGATTTTTTAAGTTATTATTGACCATTTTGAGGGATAACTAAAAAAAGTACATAATCCATTGAAAAACTTTACATTTCTAGAGAACGTTTATTCATGTAAATGCATATATAGATAGAAATGTGTGTATTACATGTATATATTTTCCATCTTCCTTTTTAATCCATTCTGACTTTTCACCAACCCTACTTTTCTCCTAACTTTCAAAAGAATGTTCTGTTCATATTCAGGTTTCAGAGAAGGATGAACCCAAACTACCAACATGTACTGCCTGAAATAAATTCTGCCAAGTGCGTTTTTACATGTTACCTTTGTTTTAGGTAAAAATCAGAGCACATTAAGAGTTTTGTTTCCTGAGCCCAAACACATTTTTTTCCCCTCTAAGAGTTTGTGTGAAATTATTTTGTATGATCTTTACTATCATTTCCTGGATCCTCAATCTAGTGATAAATCAGGAAAACCCAGCGAGTTACAACGAAGAACCACAGGGCTTGTGTTTGCAAATGGACTGGGTTAAAAATGACAACTCTGATACTAGCTGATTCACATGGAAATTGTGGGGCTTTGATTGCTAATTCACTTAATGCTGCATATAACTGGATCTTCTTTTGAAACACTAACACATCATTAGATTGAAGACTGAATCAGAACTATAGATGTGGACAGAACCTTAATTTAAATTTTCATGGATGAGGCCAAAATAGAATTAATTATTAGTTATTGTACCCTTTTCCCTGACCTGCTTTTTCTGTTGTCTTCTGGGTCACCCCTGCCTGGAGAAATCGACTGTGGTCCAAATGTCCTATTTGTAAGAATACCAAAGTTATGTCCAATGTATCTGTAAGGGCCTATATAAGGTCACCTCTTCTCTCTACGTCCCAAAGGGCTGCTCAAGGTTCTGGACGCAGAACTACATCCCCTCTCAGTTTCCACAAACTATACATTTATTACAAGTGTTTTTTGATCATTCTGAGTCACTGAGCACTCTGGATGACAGGGATGAGTGGTGACAGAAAGAGCTTTCTACCGTGCTGGGCTGCGTGTTCCCCATTCCCCTATGTCATTCTCCCCATAACACTGTCTAGTCTCTAGTCTATCTTTCTCTCTAAGGCAGCTTACTCTGGATTGCATAACGAGAAAACGATCCTTCTCAAGGTATCTCTGACAGATACGCTTCTCTGTTCTAAGAGAATTACCAATAAACTGTTACAGTAGATGTAACCTTAAACAAATTTTTCCCTCCTTCCTTTTTTTCCTAATCTGTCACATCTCCTCATTCATATCAAAATACAGATTAGCTGTATTCAGTCAAATCTTACTGATCATGTACCATGTCACCAGATCAGCGATGGCATCATGGAATTGCCACACCACACACCACAGAATGGCAGGCCTGCTGTCTCCTGGTAATGGGAAGTGACAGGTCGCCAGGTCGGAGACCAGGTGACACTGCTGTACATGGCTTTGAGTGGATTTTCATTTTTATTGTCATCCTGAGCTTTGGCCCCTAGACTGTTGTACCTTAGAAATTACACTTAAACTTTCCAACTGGAAGTATTTTCCAACTTTCTAACTAAAATTATTATTTCTCTTCTCTTTTTAATTCATGCTTAAAATCAAGGACCCAAGATAATCAGCTCTATCTTCTGATAATTATTTCTTGAAAGCCTTATAGGCTAGTATAAACACCTTACCCCTAATCTACATGACTCTGTTCATAGAGTGATTTGGTAAGAGTAGCTAATGAATGTTTTGTGCTGTTTATGTTTATGAACGTATTGTTAATTCATTTTAGTGAATTGACATCATCCCTAATCTTATTAATGGATATCTTGGAGAAATGCTGTGAAAATGTTCTCCTCCTGGTGAAGATAAACGGGCTCTTGGGCACACATGCTGCTGCTGGCAGTTCAGTTATGCGGTGCTCACTGTCAGGTTTGAGAAGTAAAAATAGATGGCTTTGCAAGCCGAAAAAGACAAGTATCAAATGATTTCACTCATCTGTGGAGTATAAGAACAAAGAAAAAAACTGAAGGAACAAAACAGCAGCAGACTCACAGAACCCAAGAATGGACTAACAGTTACCAAAGGGAAAGGGACTGGGGAAGATGGGTGGGAAGGGAGGGATAAGAGGGAAAAAAGAGCATTACGATTAGCAGATGTAATGTTGGGGGGACATGGGGAGGGGCTGTACAACTCAGAGAAGACAAGTAGTGATTCTATAGCATCTCACTACGCTGAAGGACAGTGACTGTAATGGGGTTGATGGGGGGGACCTGATGAAGGGGGTAGTTTAATAACCATAATATTGCACATGTAATTGTAGATTAATAATACCAAAATAAATTATAAAAAAAAAATAAATGGCTTTGCTTTCTTTTGAAGTGTGCTCCTATATAGATTTCAGAGATTCAGGGAAATTTTAATTAGATGTCTTCATTTCCCTTTCTCTAAAAGATAAAGGAAAATGGTTGAAATTCAATAAGTCAAGTTGTTTTCATTAAAACATAATGACATCCTGAGAACATTTTATTCTTTTTGTTTCTCAGCTGCAGTACATTATGTAGAAATCAAAGAAGATTAAGAATAACATAGTGTTTTATATGTATGAAAAATCTCTTGTTGTGTATGAGAAAGTTCATCTCCACCTATGAAGGTTTTGATAACCAATGAGGAGAAAGCACGCTGACCATGGCTGTCGTTACTGGCAGGAACTACTGGGGTGTGTCACAGATCTTCAGATCACATGAGCATAAATGCATTTATCTATGTAGTTACATAAATGTACAAAATTATCTTCGAGAGAAAATACTATTGTCTCCATTTAAACAATGAGACAATTGTAAGCCTAAGTAAATTAGTCCTAATTTTCATATATTCATATATATATATATGTGTGTATATATATATACACACATACAACTCATCCTTTTTTTTTATAGGTATCACCATGATTTCAGTCCCATAGGACTGTCTTCTAAATCCATTATATGCTTCAGATCTGGTGTTGGGAAAATATGGTCCACAGGTCAAATGTGGCCCATCTCTTGATTTTTAAATGAACTTTTATTGGAACATAAGCCACATACATTCATTTACTTCATGTCTATGGCTGCTTTTATGTACAATGGCAGAGTCAAATTGCAGTGACAGAGATCCTATAGCCCACAAGCCTAAAATTAACTCTCTGACCCCTTACAGACAAAATGATGCCAACTTCCATTGCATAGATCCATTAATTTTATATATTTCTTCTAATTTCTAAATGGAAGTTTCTATTATAATTTCATCAGCCATTGTTAACCCAACCACCTCAAATTTAGTGGCTTAAAATAATAATCTATTATTACTGCCATGATTTTTTCATTTTATTTAACTTTAATTCTAGCATGAAATGCAGTCCTATGTGGATTGAGTCCATGGCTCTAAGCCCCTAAGTGGTTAAGAATCAACATCTTTTTTGCAAAGTAGACTAGATGAAGTAGACTATATTTTAGGTTCTGTATGCTACATACAGTTTATTTTGCATATCATACCCACTTTTGCTTATTTTTTACCTCCCCTTTACAAACGTAGAAAACATTCTTAGCTTTAGCATTACACATAAACAGACTGTGGGCAGGATGGGCCAGTTTCCCTGTTCTAGGCTGTGGCCCCTCACATACTGCGGGTCAGCTGCCTGCAGGTTGTGTCAGCTGAGTCAAGTGGGTGCTCTTCCTTGTGATAGCTTGTTTTCTATAAGGCTCATCTGGCTTTCCAAGAGGTAGAGACAAGATAGAGCAGAACTGTGTATAGCCCCTTGAGGCTTAGGATCAAATATGAATGCTGAAAAGTCAGCCACGTCCTTTTTATCAAAACCAGTTAACAAGGGCAGCCCACTTCTAAGGGCAGGGGAAAGTCAACTCTTGATGAAGCAGATGCAAAATCTTTTGCAAAAATTAGCTACAGAGAAAGATTCCTTTAAAAAGTAACTATTTTTGCAACTTCTTTAATATCACAGATTTCCTACTCACTTTCCTGCATGCTTCATTGGTTCAACTCTCTTTTAGTTACATACCATAAATACCTCTATCAAGATGAAATGAGGACTTGCATAGGAAACAGAGTGTCTGAAGCTGGAACTGCATGCAGTAGTGGGATGAGGCTATTCTCAGATGACAGAGTGGCCTTTTCTACAAGCATAATGTTTATTAATAAGAATGAATGTAAGAGTGGATGTTTGACATCCACTGGAGTGAACTACATGTTTATCCTATTGATGTTTGACACCGAGTTCAAACATCGCTCTCCTTCATTCCTTCTTTCCAATAGTAACAAGTATTTGTCCAGGTATCCATCCTCCTCTATGAAACTCTGTTTTTAAGGGAGGGCTGGACTTGGCTCAATTGCCAGGGGTTAGATACTGGCTGGCATAAACTGGTTAATGTGCTAATTAGTGATCTGCTAAGATCAAGGAACATGGGATAATTCTGGACAGTGAGACAGGGATGCTTGTGTTTATGGGAGTGGTTTTATTAAGATGAGAGAAAAAGAGAGAGAGGATTCCTTATCTTCGTCTGGATTTTGCTGTGACTGACCATGGTGGCCTGAGATATGAGCCATCTTTCCATCTTGTGGAAATTTGCTGAAGACACTGCCAGCAAACAGAGAACAGTGTAGCTGAAAGATTAAACAACGATCTGAGTCATGGTGCTATCACTGAGGTATGCAAATATGTAGGCACTTAATTCTGTTCTTCTGAGAGTGTCTGATAATACTTTCTGGTTAGTTAAGAAATTCTGCTGTTTTTTTTCATACTTGAATTCAAAAGCATTCTGATTCACCTTTTTCAAAGCAGAAAAGTAACAAAAACAAGAACTGTATGTAAAGGGAGTCGCATCTGTGAATACCAGATATGCAGAAGAGGAAACGGTATGCTAAGAACAGATGAAGTGATGGAAAGGAAATCAGTCCCTTCTTAAGTTGACTCTGGGGTGGATGGGTGAAGAGATACAAAGATGAGGCTAGAAAGAATTCTAAATCATGAACACTACTCATAACAATCAAGACCAACATATTTTTCCTTAAAGAGTTTTCTTGGAAGGTAAAGGGCAAGACAGGGAAGTGCATCAAGTCTCCTGGAAGGACGGAGGGATAGACACTGCCAAGGAAGTCCATGCGGCTAATCCCAAAGAGACACAAAATGCACACCGATTTCAGGAATAAAGCAGCTTTTACAATTGATACAAAATGTTGGTCAAAATCAGACTATCCAAAAAATGTCACTTGATGGTGAATAACATAATGGGTCCAGGGCTACTTAAATCCTCACTAGGCATGGTCAGGTTTAAAGTGAGGCTATGGTTTCCTGTGAAGGTCAGCACGCCCAGCTGGAAAGACAGGAAGAATGCAAATGTGGGCACCAGGAAGAGCCTGAAGATGGTCCAGATTTAGAGCACTTACAGTAATGGCCCTTAAGAGAATGTCCCCTGTGAGTACTGAAATGGATGTCAGTATCTCTCAGGATAAATAACCAAAAAATGGAGGCATGCCACAAATATATCAGAAAGTTATTTCAGTGTATCATTACTCTGAAAGAGTATGAAAATACATTAATATGGGATTGAAAATCATCCTTTAAACCCATTATATGTCATACTTTTGAACATTTTGGGCAATTACTCCAGTATGCATTCTTGGGGAAATTGATATGTTGCCTGATTTCTACACTAGACCGTAACTTCTGTGATAGGAAATCTATCCATTACCCATGTAAGGAAAAGGGAACTGTCAGGTCCCCAAAGAGGCTTGTTATGAATGTGCAAATTTCCCCATTATTTCCTAATAAGGAAGGAGGGAAATAAGAGCTCAATTTTATGTTGAATGTATTTAAAAAATAAATATGATAGGTAAATGACAA
The DNA here is from genome assembly GCA_032199065.1 of Smutsia gigantea. Lineage (NCBI taxonomy): Eukaryota > Metazoa > Chordata > Mammalia > Pholidota > Manidae > Smutsia > Smutsia gigantea. The sequence continues at coordinate 111,656 of JAVSCE010007030.1, forward strand.
GGTCCAGAGTAATATTTTATCTGATTATTTTTTGTTTTGGAAAAGGGTTAAATGTTGCAAAAAATACATGAATTAAAGTATCACCACAACAGTAATGGAAAGGAAAAGCAAAAGGACATTTCTTAATTTTGAAAACACCAGTGGCATCTAGCTGGCACAGTGAAATATAAAAATGAAAAATGTAGAAAGCATGGGGCTCCAGGAAAAAGCAGCAATGTCTAAAATCAATAAGTACTTGCCACGCTGTAACAAAGATATTGCATTGATTTTTTCAAACTTTAGTCTGTGTTCATTTGGAAACTTGCTGTTCAGTGTACATCTATAACCTTTACTAATATTATATATATTATATAATATTCAACTGACCAGCTATCTAGTTAAATGGTTTGAAATTATAATGATCAGATATGTATCAAGCTGGCGCTATATGTAACAATAGATTTTTCTCAGAATTGCTATGAAATCTTCATGTTGTGGTGTCTTTTGTTACCAGTACACACAGTAACACATATATTAAGACTACTTTTCAGAATTTTAAAACATTATCATATTTTGTTTTCAAGAAAGTTTTATATAAACATAGACCTTTGTAAGATATTTCAATTAAAGATTACTTACTACATTATTTGCTATCTTGACTGCTTATATTTAATAGGGTATTTGGAGAATTGAGTGTCCCTGTTCACATGGTCATACAAACCTAGTAGTTTATCTAAAAAACTGAAAGCATGATTAAGAAAAAAACTGCTAGATTTAGACGAACCATTGGGCCATATCAAAAATATTCCCTCCTACATTTGGTTCAGAAGTCAGTTTGGGAAAAAATTGAAAGAAGTAGTTACTAGGACTGCACTGTGGTACTCTGGAATAATATTATATGACTTCAAAATATTTATCTAGAATTCAATAGCTCTCTCGCAGTCATCTTTTTTTTAAATTAGATAAGCCGTATATGGTACCATAACAATTTGAAAACAAATTAGAATAGTGCATTAAATAAACATTAATTAAAATTTACAATCTAGAAATAACACTATTTAAGTCAATGTTTATGATTTTCCTAGACACATGCACATGTACATAAATTCATATAATTTGATGATAAAAATCTGATTTAAAAAGGGTCAGTTTTTATATCACAAATGATAAAAGGACCTATTAATTCCTATTGATGAGAAAGTGGCACTTTTGTTTTCTCCCCTGTTCATTATATTATTGCTATAAGAACAAAAATAATATTTGTTAAAAAACAAATAATATTAATAAAATTATCTTACAATATTTGTTATTTACTTTTTCAAGAATATTTTATTTTTTGTGTTATGGTATATTTAAGCTAACAGAGCTACTTAAATTAATTTTAAATATTACTAATTCTTAATCCTTTTAAAATTTTATGACTTCCCTTTATTAAATTCTTTATTTTGACTAACCTCTTAGAAGTCTACAGTTAAATCTTTGAGTAGTATTTTATAATGCTTTTATCTGAGTCTGTCTAGACTCAGTACTAATTCTAGAGCCTTCAATCTGTGTACATTATTTTGTGAATTTTATTCTTTTGGAATTTACAGAGAAGTATTTTTCCTTATTGCCATTCATAGGTAAGGTAACCCTTTTTTCAAATTACATACATGTATGTTTGTTTCTTTTTATCCTGGCACCAAAAGTTTTTCAAAAATTACATCGCATCGTATCCTCTTCTTCACCTGACATTTGAGATTTTCCCTCAGGAATTTTTCTTCCCATGTATCTGTCAGTTATTTTGTTTCTTCTGTCATAGCAGCTATTAGTGGAACAGATCTAGTGTTGTATCATGTATCTTTATCGCCTATATTAAGTAACACAAGTTTATACTGATGTAGACAGAGCTAATCCCATGCCAGATGTGTTATTCTATCCTTATTTCCTTTGCTTGTGTGAAGCCCCCCCCGTTGTATGACCACAGTGACGCATCTGACTCTCATTTTCTGCAA